>JAOTAX010019099.1:0-12208 GCA_025629825.1 Erythroxylum guanchezii
TGCATATTCCAGACTCCAGTTAGGATTATGACAAGTCGGAGACAATTTAAACTTGAAAGTTGAAACCTCTCTAGCAAGTAGCAATTAGTTCACTAAGAACACGTATTATGACTTGAACAGTTAGGATTATGACCTGAATATGTATGGATCTAGCGATGGTGGAAGGAACATTTAGGAAACCCAACAGAAGAACACGAAGGAGAGTAGGAGACGGCAAGACGCAGACACAAGAACGAAGCAGCAACGATCTTAGGAGAAGGCAGTGAGCAAAATACAGATCCAGCAACAGTCACATCTCCAACATCGACACCACGTTTTCGCTTCCGACGAAGATCATGTCAGTACCTTAGATCTGATTTTTTCCTTACACAAGGTGAAGTCGTGAAGGTGAGAAGAACAGAAGTTTAGATGGTGGAGAGAAAGGCACGTTTCGGTTTAGGTTAGGTTAGGTAGGAAGATGAGAAGAACCGAAGTTAGAAGAAAAAAGGAAATGAGTTGTGCGATTTGATTGGAATTAGAGAGAAAAGTAATACCTAATTCGTGTTACCAGAAGAGGGGAGAGAAGAGTTGGTTATTCGGGTAATCGGGTAACCCAAAATTTTTTCGGTGTTACCCGTCCCAACCCGAACAAATTTCGGGTAATTTTCGGGCCGAATCGATTTACCCGAAGTTTAATATTTTGTTACCCGAATTAATTCGGGCCGGCCCAAATAATGCTCACCCCTATATATGTATATGTTGTTTGATGTGGAGGAGCAACTAGAGCGTCAACCTCCAGACATTGTCGGAACTTCCAGGCATTAGCTTTGGGAGCAACTAATGAGTAACCTAGATGGTTTCTCTCAATTATTGTTTGCTTAAATTATGTTTTGAATGATAAATGAATATGAATTGAATTGTGGTGATTTCTGGACAGAAGGTCCGATGATTGTGAAATGTGGAATGTATAATGAAGTGCTGCTTGAATGTGAATGTGAAGAACTATGTGATTCATAATATGATTGATTGTGACCAAAGCATTCCATACATGAATGCATGATCAGATAATGGGAGTTGTGACTAGAGTAACCACCGATCAGAGCTTAAAGCTTAACATGTGAAAAGAGCCTCGAGCTCAGATAGTGATTAAGAGCCTAAGGGTCACTATGTAAAATGAGCCTTGTATCCTCATCGGATAAGGGACAGTTATTAATGAGCCCGGTATCCAAAATAGATAGGGGACATTTTAGGCACTCGATCACAACAACGTAACAATTGGAAAAGAGTCTCATGAACATTTCATATGCATTTGTTAAGTATCAATCAGAGTCTTATGAAAATTTCATATGCATTTGTTAAGTATGTTTGATTGATTGAAATGCATAATTGCTTATGCTTAAGTGAAAATGTGATACATGATCAATTATGCGAAAATGTGATTGTATATTATGTGAAATGATGTGTTATATGGATTGAGTGAACCATCGATGATGGTTACCTCATTGAGTTCGCAAAACTCACCAAAATTGCAACGTTATCTTTTTAGGATCGAGAGACAACTCTAGCTACTGAGAGGCTTTACCAGTCGTGTAGATTGTGTTTTGGCAAGAGAAGTCATGGCTCAAAAGTTGGTCAGTTGGGATTTTTGGATGGCTTAGATAGATTTTATATATTTTCCTCCTTCATGTAGTATTTTTGTATTAGGTTTTGATGATGTACATGTAGTAAAGGTTGAAAGACACAATGTAGACTTTCGGTTTTATGCAATGAAATGAGGAAAAAGTTGGTTTTTAGAATATTGTGATTTTCTTATGATGCTTTACAAGTGAATAATGATATGATCCCATGTGAAGTGAAAGTAGTGATCGATTGTAGTGCGCCATTATCGTTGGATATATACTGGAATGACCTCTGGGCGTCCCAGTATGTACCCTATGGTAAGGGGGCGCTACACTTTTGATCCTTCTTTTAGTAAGATACAATGTAGAAGAAGTGACTAAAGATCCCTAGCCCTCGGAATGAGGGTTGAATACTTCTTGACTGCTGGATTACTAGATCCATATAGTTGTCGATTGATGTTGGCTTTGTCTATATGACTTTGAGAAATCCAATCTGTATTGTTGAACAGTTCTGTTCCTTCATTTGGACACCCAATAACCTTCACAATAGAATCTTGTGTAATTATTACTGACAACCCATCTACCATCAATACTAAGGTGTTGTCTACTACCTTTTCTTCTAGAACTCATATACTTCATTCAAATACACCGTCTCTTAGATATTAAAGAAATTTTTCCAGCCAACTACTTCAAGCTCAGGTTCGATATTCATCCAATAATTCTTCAAAGAAGTAAAATCGACGAATCTTCTATAGACATGAGATTTCAACATTTTTATTATGTAAAAGATAAACACTAAACGCAGAAATGTATTTCACTTACAGAAGTGAGGTTAGTATATATAAAAATGAAAGAAAGATATGAAATGAAATGAGAAAGATTTGAAGTTTATAACAGAGGATTTGATCGTCTTTGTTGGAGCAATTTGAACAAGTTGGTTTCGAAGTTTTTCAAGAAAATTATAGAGTGTAAGATGTTGCAGATTCTGAAATGATTTCCTTTTTATATATACTCTTAAAAAGTTACCGTTTGTAACATTTTTAACTGATCCTCCGGTAATCATGAAATTGAAACTACCGCGTGAACATTACCGTTACTATATAATCTGAAAACTTATGACTTTTCAACTTCTTCAAAACGAATCGTTTAGCTTATGGAGTTTCAGATGGATGGTCATTTAACATTACCATGTTTAGATTTCGTCTGATTTCCTTGAATTTGTCTTCAGGGTTTGGTTAAGATATCTTCCCATTGTTGATTTGTCTTAACAAATTGTAGATTGATGATCCCTCTCTGTACATAGTCTCTTAGAAAATGATGTCTAACTTCAATATGCTTTGCCATTGAGTGTTGGACTAGATTCTTTGAGAGATTAATAGCACTTGTGTTGTCACAGAAGATTGGAATCTGATCTTCTTGGATAGAATAATCCTCTAACTGATACTTAATCCATAACAAATGTGAACAACAGCTTGCAGCTGACATGTATTTAGCCTCTGCAGCAGATAGAGCAATTGAACTTTGCCTCTTGCTTGACTAAGAAATTAGATTATGATCAAGAAAGTGACAGCCTCCACTTGTACTTTTTCTATCGATCCTATCTCCAGCATAATCAGCATCACAGTAACCAATTAACCTGAAATCTTTACCTTTCTCATACATTAAGCAAAGATCAGTAGAACCTGCCAATCTCAATATTCTTTTTGACAGCAATATAATGAGATTCTCTAGGATCTACTTGAAATCTTGCACACAAACAGACACTAAATAATTTATCAAGTTTGCTTGCAGTTAGGTAAAGCAAAGAACAAATAATTCTTCTAAAAAGAGTTTGATCAATCTTCTTACCAACTTCATCCTTAGATAAGAAGATTGAAGGATGCATAGGGGTTGACATTGGTTTAACATTTTTCATTTTATATTTGACTAAAAGTTCTTTGATATACTTTTGTTGATGAACAAAAATCTTTTCTTCAGTTTGTTTAATATGTAAACCAAGAAAGAACTTTCATTCACCCATCATACTCATTTCAAATTCATTTTTCATAAGATTTTCAAAATTTTAACAAAATTTTTCAGAAGTTGCACCAATGATGATATAATCTACATATATTTGTACAATAATAAAATCATTTTTAATATTTTTCCTAAATAATGTTTTATCTACTTGACCTCTAATAAAGTCATTTTTAATAAAAAAGAACTCAGACAATCATACCAAGTACGAGGTGTTTGTTTTAATTCATACAAAGCTTTATGAAGATTATAGACATAATCTAGTTTATCAATATCTTCAAAACTTGGGGTTTGTTTCACATAAACTTCTTCATCTATAAAACCATTCAAAAATGCACTTTTCCCATCCATTTGAAACAGTTTTATACTATGAAAAACAATATATGCAAGAAAAATCCTAATAGCTTCTAGTCTAGCTACAAGAGCATATGTTTCATTATAGTCTATTCCTTTTTGTTGATTATAGTCTTGAGCTACTAATCTAGCTTTGTTACGGTTTACTTTTCCTGATTCGTGTAGTTTATTTTTGAATACCCATCTGGTTCCTATAATAGATTCATTGAAAGGTTTAGGAATTAGAGACCAAACTTTATTCCTTGTAAATTGATTTAACTCCTCTTGCATAGCAAAAATCCAAGCTTCGTCTTGAAGAGCTTCATCAATTTTCTTAGGTTCTAACTTAGAAACAAATGCTGCATTTGCCTCTTTTCTAAATTTAGATCTAGTTCTCACTCTTTTTGAAGTTTCTCCTATAATCAAGTTTTTTGGGTGAGAAGATTTATATTTCTAGTCTTTTCTTAAGCTAATATTTTCAGAAATATCTTCTACCTTATCAGATGGATTGTCTGATGGTGAATCATCTAGGTTATTAACTAAAGGAGTAGATAGAGTTTCCTCATCAGAATCATCTCTTTTATTTAGATGAGAATCATCATCAAATTTTACATGCATAGACTCTTTAATAGATTTAGAAACAAGATTATAAACTCTATAAACTTTAGAAGTAATTGAATAACCTAGAAAAATTCTTGAATTGATCTTAGAATCAAATTTATCCAACTTTTCTTTTATATTCAAAATAGTGCATTTGCAACCAAAAGGATGAAAGTAAGAAATATTTGGCTTTCTTCCCTTCTATAATTCATATGGAGTTTTATTTAAAATAGGTAGCAAAAATACTCTATTTTGAATATAACAAGCTATATTTACAACTTCTGTCCAGAAATACTTAGGAAAATTCATTTCACATAGCGTAGTCCTTGCCATTTCCTTAATCGTCCTGTTTTTTCTCTTGACTACTCCATTTTGTTGAGGAGTTCTAGGTGCAGAGAAATTGTGAAAAATTCCATTCTCTTCATAAAATATTTTGAATTTTTTATTTTCAAATTCTCCACCATGATCACTCCTAATTCCAACAATAGACATTTCTTTTTTATTTTGTAACTTTTTGGATAAAACTTTAAAACATTTAAAAGATTAATCTTTATATGATAAAAAAACAATATCCAACAAAATCTAGTGAAGTCATCAACAATTACGAGACCATACTTCTTTCCACCTAAACTTGGTGTTCTGGTTGGACCAAACAAATCTATATGTAACAGCTCTAGAGGACTAGACGAAGTTACAATATTTTTAGACGAAAAGGAAGCTTTAACTTTTTTTTCCTTTTTGACAACTCTAACAAAAGAAATCTTTGTTAAAACTTATCTTTGGTAAACCTCTTACCAAATCATGTCTAACTAGCTTAGAAATATGTTTAAAACTAACATGACCTAGCTTTTTGTGCCAAATCAATTTTTCATGATCTTTTCATATAAGACATAAAATATTTTGACTTTTCAAATCGTCTAAGTTAATTTTATAGATGTTATATCATCTCTTGGCAAAGAAGAATATGGAACCATCCTTGTTTTTGACTAAACAAGAATTTTGATTAAAGGATACTTCAAAACCAAAATCATATAATTGACTTATACTAATTAGATTATGCTTTAAGCCTTCAACTAGCAGAACATTATCAATAGACGAAAAGGAATCTTTACTAATCTTACCGATCCCAACTATTTTGCCCTGCTGGTTGTCTCCAAAAGTTATTGATCCTCCTTGCTTTTGTTGGAGGTCTAGGAACATAGACCTTCTGCCCGTCATACGTCGTGAGCAACCACTATCCAAGTACCATTGGTGGTGGTTGCTTCTTCCAAGAAAGGAGATCTGTAGTATATATTATATCCTTCTTAGGTACCCATATTTTCTTGGGTCCTTTGAGATTAGTCGTACAATTTTTCTTTGAATAATAATAAGAATATTGTTCCTTTTTCCTTCTATTAGGAACAAAATTCCTATTATGAAGAACATTACAATTATGAATAGTATTTTTGTCATTAAAGCCTAAATCGCTTTTATCATTTGGATGTCTTTAACTTCCAATCATATCATTCATCCTTTTTGTACTTTCTGTAAATTTCGATAAATCTGCTGAAAGACTTTTAATCCTTTTTTTAGTTGATTAATTTCCTCAGATTTATCTACAATTACTTTTTTTTCATATTGTCTACTTGTTTCTTGAGGCAGACGTTTTCTTCTTCTAATTGTTTTGTGTTCTTCAAATTTTCAACAAATTTCTTTTTCAATAACTGATATTGTTTTAAGATAACATGTGAATCTCCTGACCATTCTAAATAGGCATCCTGAAGATCATCAAAGTTAGAAATTACCTCATCATCGCATTCCCTTTCAGCTACTAAGCATACAATTGCTTGTTCTGATGTTTTTGATTCGGATTTAGATTCAGCCGAATCTAGACCTTCCTATGTTGCCATCATGCTCTTTTCATTTTCTTATCTTTTTTTTTGTTTTCTTTTGAGCAACGGACATTCAGACTCGTAATGTCCTTGTTCATTACACTCATAGCGGATGATAGAACTTTTCTCATTCTTCGAGTCATCTTTGCTATTCATTTTAAAAGAGAAGTCTTTATTTCCCCTTGATTTCTTTTTCCACATCCTTCTAATCTTTCTTAAAATGAAGGATAATTCATCTTCATCTTCACTTAAGTCTTGATCAGATTCACTAACATCATCATTCTTGATTTCTTCAATCTTTAATGCTTTTGAAGATGTGCTTCTATTTTTCTACATCTTCTGATTCTTTTGACCAGCCTTCAATGCAATAGTTTTATCCCTTCTGGGTTTGTCTTCTGCATCAATCTCTACTTTATGGATTTTCAGTGAACCGAGCAATTTGTCTAGCTTCAACTTGCTTAAATCCTTGGCCTCTTGTATTGCTGTTACTTTGGGTCTCCATCTTTTTCAAAGATTTCTGAGAATCTTTCTGACATGATCTTGACTGTCGTATATTCTCCCCATAGCTTTAAGTCCATTAATAATTGTTTGGAATCGTCTAAACATCTGATCAATAATCTCATCATCTTTCATCTTCAACAACTCATACTGATGAACAAGAATACTACTATTGGATTCTTTCACCTGGTTTGTGCCTTCAGGTGCAATGGCTAATGTATCCCACATTTCCTTTGCAGATTTGCATCCATGAACCTTATCATATTCACTTCTTCTTAGAGCACAACTTAAGAAGAACTTTGCCTTTGAATTTAATTGAAATCGAGCTTTCTAGTTAACCAACCATTGGTCACGAGAGATGATATCCCCTTCGTTGTCTGTTGGAATATATGGTTCATTTTCAATGATATCCCAAAGATCAATATGTGTCGATTCTATGAAGAGCCGCATCCTGTCCTTCCAATAATGATATTCTTCACCATTAAATGCATGGGGTTTTGAGACCGAGGCACCTTCTGCTATAAAAACATGTGATTCAATCATGGATCTTTGTCCTCACTTTGTAACAATGTTTCTTGGAAACTTGCTCTGATACCAACTGAAGTAAGTCACTTGTTAATATAGAAATCACGTATAATATGTAAAATACACAAGAAGGGGGTTGAATTGTGTTAAATCGTTTAAGATATTAATCTTTAAAATCTTCTTGATTTTCTTTACCAATGCAGATGATCACAAAAACAATTCACTTAATTTGGTGAGTAATGCAACAACGAAAATTAGTATCTATTCTTCTAACAACCAAAAAATTAAAGAGATAAGAGTTAGAGAATATGACATCGCGCTTTATCCTGGTTCACCCTTAACCTTGGGCTATGTCCAGTCGTCAGAGTTCATATGAGATTTCACTATATCCTTCAAAGTTACAAGTATTATTTCTACACTTGCAAAGCCTCTTCAGGTCTTTTTCACAAAGTATTCTTTATCTGCTTCCTTAACCTCTTCAGGCTCTAGCCTTTCTTTCACTTGAGAAGATATTGTTTGAGCTTCACGTTACAGATGTGTTTTCTCTCTTTCTTTCTTCCTTTTCTCCTTTTCTCAGAGTATTTTTCACTGTGTGAACACTTGAGCACAAAATTTCTCTAAGTATGCTTTTTTACAATCATAATTCTTTCCTCTTTTATGTTTTGTCTATTTTTGTTTACGACTATAACTTATATTTATAACCTAAATCTTCAACGGTCTTCTTGAGAATTCTGATTGTTGAATCTTCTAAAAACTATTATTAGTTAAGTCCTGTAACTAACTCCAACTAACTGACGTTCTGGTACATTCTTCAATTACGTTGTCTTGTATGGATTCATATGCTTCATCTGGTGTCTTAAACGAAGCACGTCGTCTGATCCATCTTATTCAGCTTTTACTTAAGTATCGTCTTGATTTGATGATTTGCGCCACTTACATTTATCTGCACACTTAATAAATTCATCAAACATTTCACACATTTCTATGATTATTATTATTTGACTTTCATCAAAATTAATAGAAGAAGTGAAGTCTTCTTGACTTAATAGGAGATATTATATGTATAGTGAAAGATTTCGGATCTATATATAAATATACAGATCATTTAATTTTGAGGTAATTACTGAGTTGAAAGAATTAAATGCGAGACTGAGACAATGGATAGAGTTACTGGAAGATTATGAGGTACAAATGAGTATTCCCAGTAAAACCAATGTTGTAATTTGATGTATTAAACAGAAAATTCAATAGCAGTGTATCACAAATTTAGATATTGAGGTTACCGATCTAGTGCCATAAAAAGTATAAAATGTCGAGTTAAAATTTGGACAATTCATAGTACTATTAGCTATTAAAATTTAAGATCATTCCCACAGGAAAAGATTAACAAAGCCCAAATTGAGGATTCAGAAATTGTGAATCTTAGTGAGGATTTGAAAATGAATCTGAATTTTTTTAAGTTTGAATAGGAAGAATGATATTTTGTGATTGAAATAAGAAGAATGTGTGCTCAATAAAGATGATTGAGCAAAGAGATTACTAGAGAAAGCAAGTAACAACCTAAGCTAGACATCCTAGTAGGAATATGTCAAAATAGTACTTAACGGCAAAGGATGTAGAAACAAGTGATCGCTTGTATTGGGGTTGCTAATAGTCTTAACTATTGGAGATATGTTTAAAACTTATATTTTGGAGTTAATAGGAATATGAGATCAATGTATAGTTCAAATTGACTTTAAACATGTCAATCATTATCACAGTGATGTCATTAAAATACGGTATGAGGCGTTATAAGACAAAAAGGGTTGTTCGCCCTTACCTTGAAATGAAGAGGGCCTAAAAATGGTTGAAGGCCAGAATTGATTCGAGATACTGTTGATGAGTAAAATGAATCTATAATAGGATTTTATTTGGCCCAAGAAAGTTGAATGAATGTGATGGACCAACATCGAGGTTATGGAATATAGTGAGATAGACATAAGAGCGGAGTGTATTGACACTGAAGAGATGTGAGTTATGAAACGGAAGATGAATGGTTTCTGAGAGTACCACCTTGGTAAGGAGTGCTTATATTAGGAAAAAGGATAAATTAAGGTCGAATTGTATTGGTCCACATGAAGTTATTGACGAGTTGTATTATCAATAAAGATGCCTCAATTAATAATATGTGATATGTGGATGTGCTAAGAGAGGTTATTCAGACTTCGCCATAATTGACATTGATGCAGAAATAGCTGAAGGCACTGTACCTCATCACCAATGTGTAACTAAAGAATACCAGGGAAGTTTGTCTCAGGTCACGTCTGCATCGGATCGCCAATAATAGGACTCCATGTTAGAAGGAACAGGGAGTGATCTCTTCTCTCCTGAACTTCATAAGTTGATTCCTTCTATTTTGCAACCACCCGTGCTTGAATTGAAACCTTTGCCTACCATATTAAAGTATGTTTTCCTTGAAGCTGATGAGAGATTACCTGTCATAATTGCCAATACTTTGTCTGACACTGAGGAACAGAAACTCTTAAAAGTTTTGAGGGAACATAAGCGGGCCATAGGATGGACTTTAGCAGACATACCTGGGATTAGCCCTACTATTTGCACCCATAGGATATTGTTGAATGAGGGTTCCAAGACGGTAAGGCAACCTCAGTGAAAACTAAACCCACTTATCCTAGATGTAGTAAAGAAGGAAATCACCAAATTGTTGAGTGCTGGGATAATATATCCTATCTCCGACGGTGAGTGGGTTAGTCCAATACATGTAGTACCGAAAAAGAGTGGGATCACGGTGATAAAAAATGATAGGGATGAGCTTATTCCTACTAGATTGCAGAATTCGTGGCGAGTTTGTATAGATTATCGAAAGTTAAACGATGCCACCCGAAAAGACCATTTTCCTTTGCCTTTCATTAACCAGATGCTTGAAAGACTTGCTGGAAAATCACATTACTGTTTCCTAGATGGTGTCTCTGGGTACTTTCAAGTACCTATTGCACCTGAGGACCAGGATAAAACCACTTTTACATGTCCTTTTGGCACCTTTGCCTATCGAAGGATGCCTTTTGGTTTATGTAATGCTCCAGGGACTTTTCAACGTTGTGTAATGACTGTTTTCTGTGAATTTTTAGAGCAATGCATGGAAGTTTTCATGGATGATTTCACAGTTTATGGTGATTCTTTTGATACTTGTCTTGTCAGCCTTACAAAAGTTCTAAAAAGATGCATTGAAAAAAAATCTGATTTTGAACTTTGAAAAATGCCATTTTATGGTTAACGAAGGTATAGTGTTGGGTCATTTAATTTCCAAGAAGGGGATTGAGTTATATAAAGCTAAAATCGAGGTCATATCATCTTTGCCTTATCCTGTCTATGTTCGAGATATCAGGTCATTCTTAGGTTATGCAGGATCTTATAGGCAGTTTATAAAAGACTTTAGCAAAATTGCATTACCTCTTTCCAAGCTTTTGCAAAAAGATGAAAAATTTGAGTTTGATGATTCTTGCAAAAATGCCTTTGACACATTAAAATCAAAACTCATTTCTCCACCTATTTTAGTTGCTCTTGATTGGAATTTGCCTTTTGAATTTTCATGTGATGCATCTAATTGTGCCGTAGGGGCTATGCTAGGCCAACGAGAAGAAAAAGTGGCAAGAGTCATCACTTATGCCTCAAAAATATTGGATCCAGCTCAGACCAACTATACTACAACTGAGAAAGAGATGTTTGCCGTAGTCTTTACTTTAGAAAAATTTAGACAATATTTGCTAAATTCACATGTAATCATCTTTACTGATCACGCAGCTATTCGGTATCACTTGAAGAAACCACAGTCGAAGCCTAGGTTGATACGGTGGACATTGCTTCTCCAAGAGTTTGATATTGAGACAAAGGATCGAGCTGGCGCGACAAATCATGTAGCTGACCATTTGAGCAGGCTACCAGAAGACACACAGGGAGTAGACTCTTCTGAACTGACTTGCAATTCTTTTCCTGATTCAGTTCTATGTGCCTCAGTTTTCAAAGAACCCTGGTATGCACATATTGTCAATTACCTTATGACCAGATTAACTCCTCCTTTTATGTCTCAGGCACAGGCTCAGAAATTAAGAAGCGAAGCTCGACATTATATCTGGGACGAACCTCATCTTTGGAGGATGTGCAGTGACCAAGTAATCAGGAAATGCGTCCCTAATGAGTAATTTGATGCTATACTTTCGGCTTGTCATTCAATGGTTTGTGGGGGACATTTTAGTGCTAGGACAACATCTAGGAAAATTCTGAATTCTTGTTTTTATTGGTCAACCCTTTTCAAGGATTCATTTAACTTTTGTAAATCATGCGATAAGTGTCAACGTCTTGGAGGATTAGGAAAACGACATGAAATGCCACAGCAATCACTGTTGTTTTGCGAAATCTTTGATTTTTGGGGAATAGATTTCATGGGTCCCTTTTCCCATTCTTTTGGCCTTATATATATTCTTTTAGCCGTTGACTATGTATCAAAATGGATAAAGGTTGTTCCTACCAGAAAAGATGACGCGCAAGCCGTGTCTAAATTCCTTAAGTCAAACATTTTTTGTCGATTCGGAATCCCTAAAGATGTGGTTAGCGATCGAGGGACCCATTTCTGCAATAGAGTCATCGGTAATTTGCTTTCCAAGTTTGGCGTTACTCATAAAGTCTCCATTGGTTACCATCCACAAACCAATGGCCAAGCTGAAGTTTCAAACAGAGAGGTTAAGCACATCTTGGAAAAAATAGTCAAGC
>JAOTAX010019109.1:0-12207 GCA_025629825.1 Erythroxylum guanchezii
TTGCACGATCCCATAATCCTTGAGCAACGCCATTCATTTAATCCACTCTTAGAACCAAACTTTGAGAAGGAGTTATCTTTCACATGCACACTTCTTTCGTATTTCTCCACTTCGTCTATGTTTTCCACTTCTTCAATGTTTTCCACTTCTTCGGTCTTTTTTCACTTCTTCTGTGTTTTTACGCTTCTTCTATGTTTCTCAACTTCTTCTGTGTTTCTCCACCTCCTCTGTTTTTTGTGTGCTTATTCTGTGTTTTACGCTTCTTCTGTGTTTCTTCACTTCTTCTGCGTTTTGCCCTTCTTCTGTGTTTTGCGCTCCTTCTGTGTTTCTCTACTTCTTGTGTTTTGCACTTCTTTTGTGTTTCTCCACTTCTTCTGTATTTTGCGCTTCTTCTATTTTTTTACGCTTATTTTGTGCTTTGCACTTCTTCTGTGTTTCTCCACTTCTTCTGGGTTTTGTGCTTCTTCTGTGTTTTCTGCTTCTTCTATGTTTTGCGCTTCTTCTGTGTTTCTTCACTTCTTCTGTGTTTCTCCACTTCGTCTGTGTTTTGCGCTTCTTCTGTGTTTTACACTTCTTCTGTGTTTTACACTTGTTCTGTGCTTCTCCACTTCTTCAGTGTTTTGCACTTCTTTTGTGTTTCTTCACTTCTTTTGTGTTTCTCCACTTCTTCTGTGTTTTGTGCTTCTTCTATGTTTTGCGCTTCTTTTGTATTTTGTGCTTCTTCTGTGTTTTGCTCTTCATATGTGTTTTGCGCTTCTTCTGTGTTTCTCCACTTCTTCTGGGTTTTGTGCTTCTTCTGTGTTTTGTGCTTCTTCTGTGTGTTGTGCTTCTTCTGTGTTTTCAGCTTCTTTTGTGTGTTGCGCTTCTTCTGTGTTTTCTGCTTCTTCTGTGTTTCTCCACTTGTTCTGTGTTTTGCGCTAGTTCTGTTTTTCCCCTTCTTCTGTGTTTCTCCACTTCTACTGTGTTTTGCACATCTTCTGTATTTCTCAACTTCTTCTGTGTTTTGCAATTCTTTTGAGTTTCTCCACTTGTTCTATGTTTCGCGCTTGTTCTGTTTTTTCTACATCTTCTGTGTTTCTTCATTTCTTCTACGTTTTGCACCTCTTCTATGTTTCTCTACTTCTTTTGTATTTTGTGCTTCTCATGTGTTTCTCCACTTCGTTTGTGTTTTGCGCTTCTTCTGTGTTTCTCCACTTCTTTTGCGTTTTACACTTCTTTTGTGTTTTGCTTTTTTAATGTGTTTTGCACTTGTTCTGTGTATCTCTACTTCTTCTTTGATTTGTGCTTCTTCTGTGTTTTCCATTTATTCAGTGTTTTGTGCTTCTTCTGTGTTTTGCCCTTCTTCTGTGTTTCTCCACTTCTTCTGTGTTTTACGTTTGTTCCATGTTTTGTGCTTTTTCTGTGTTTTGCGCTTATTTTATGCTTTGCGCTTTTTCTGTGTTTCTCCACTTCGACTATGCTTCGTGCTTCTTCTATTTTTTACGCTTATTCTGTGTTTTGCGTTGCGCTTCTTCTGCGTTTCTCCACCTCTTTTGTGTTTTGCACTTCTTTCGTATTTCCCCACTTCTTCTGTGTTTTCCACTTCTTCAATGTTTTCCACTTCTTTGGTCTTTTTTCGCTTCTTTTATGTTTCTTAACTTCTTCTGTGTTTTTTGATTCTTCTGTGTTTCTCCACTTTTTTTGTTTCTTCTGTGTTTCTCCACTTCCTATGTGTTTTGCACTTCTTCTTTGTTTCTCCACTTCCTATGTGTTTTGCACTTCTTTTGTATTTTCTACTTCTTCTGTGTTTTGCGCTTCTTCTGTGTTTCTCCAGTTCTTCTGCGATTTGCCCTTCTTCTGTGTTTTGCGCTTCTTGTGTGTTTTACGCTTCTTCTGTGTTTTGCACTGCTTCTGTGTTTCTCCACTTCTTGTGTTTTGCACTTCTTTTGTGTTTCTCCACTTCTTCTGTGTTTTGCGCTTCTTCTGTTTTTTACGCTTATTTTGTGCTTTGCACTTCTTTTGTGTTTCTCCACTTCTTCTGTGTTTCTTCACTTCTTCTGTGTTTCTCTACTTCGTCTGTGTTTTGTGCTTCTTCTGTGTTTTATGCTTGTTCTGTGATTCTCCACTTCTTCGGTGTTTTGCGCTTCTTCTGTGTTTATTCACTTCTTTTGTGTTTCTCCACTTCTTTTGTGTTTTGTGCTTCTTCTATGTTTTACGTTTCCTCTGGATTTTGTGCTTCTTCTGTGTTTTCTGTTTCTTCTGTGTGTTGCGCTTCTTCTGTGTTTCTCCACTTGTTCTGTCTTTTGCTCTAGTTCTGTTTTTTCCCCTTCTTCTGTGTTTCTCCACTTCTACTGTGTTTTGCACATCTTCTGTGTTTTCCACTTCTTTTGTGTTTTGCGGTTCTTTTGAGTTTCTCCACTTGTTCTAAGTTTCGCGCTTGTTCTGTTTTTTTCACATCTTCTGTGTTTCTTCATTTCTTCTGTGTCTTGCACCTCTTCTATGTTTCTCCACTTCTTCTGTGTTTTGCGCTTCTCATGTGTTTCTCCACTTCGTTTGTGTTTTGCGCTTCTTCTGTGTTTCTCCACTTCTTTTACGTTTTGCACTTCTTCTATGCTTTCCACTTCTTCTGTGTTTTCCACTTCTTTTGTGTTTTGCTTTTCTTCTGTGTTTTGCACTTGTTCTGTGTTTCTCTACTTCTTCTTTGATTTGCGATTCTTCAGTGTTTTCCACTTCTTCTGTGTTTTCAATTTATTCAGTGTTTTACCATTCTTCTGTGTTTTGCGTTTCTTTTGCGTTTCTCCACTTCTTCTGTGTTTTATGTTTGTTCTGTGTTTTGCGCTTCTTTTGTGTTTCTCCATTTCTTCTGTGTTTTGTGCTTAATTTATGCTTTGTGCTTAATTTATGCTTTGTGCTTTTTCTGTGTTTCTCCACTTCAACTATGCTTCGTGCTTCTTCTGTTTTTTGCGTTACGCTTCTTCTGCGTTTCTCCAGCTCTTCTGTGTATTGAGTTTCTTTCGTGTTTTGCGCTTCTTATGTGTTTTGCACTTCTTTCGTATTTCTCCACTTCGTCTGTGTTTTCCACTTCTCCAATGTTTTCCACTTTTTCGGTCTTTTTTCGCTTCTTCTGTGTTTTTTGCGCTTTTTCTGTGTTTCTCAACTTCTTCTGTGTTTCTCCACTTCCTCTGTGTTTTGCACTTCTTCTGTGTTTTGTACTTCTTCAGTGTTTTGCCTTCCTTCTTCGTTTTGCCTTCCTTCTGTGTTGTACGCTTATTCTGTGTTTTACGCTTCTTCTGTGTTTCTCCACTTCTTCTACGTTTTGCCCTTCTTATGTGTTTTGCGCTTCTTTTGTGTTTTACGCTTCTTCTGTGTTCTGCGCTCCTTCTATGTTTCTCCACTTCTTGTGTTTTGCACTTCTTTTGTGTCTCTCCACTTCTTCTGTATTTTGCGCTTCTTTTGTTTTTTACGATAATTTTGTGCTTTGCACTTCTTCTGTGTTTCTCCACTTCGTTTGTGTTTTGTGCTTCTTCTGCGATTTGCGCTTTTTATGTGTTTTGTGCTTCTTCTGTGTTTCTCCACTCATTTTGTGTTTTGCGCTTCTTTTAAGCTTTCCACTTCTTCTGCTTTTTATGCTTCTTCTGTATTTTGTGTTTCTTCTGTATTTCTGCACTTCTTCTGTGTTTTGAACTTCTGCATTTTTCACTTCTTCCGTATTTTGCGCTTCTCATGTGTTGCTCCACTTCTTCTACATTTTGCGCTTCTTCTGTTTTTTCCACTTCTTCTGTGTTTTTCTTTTTCTCTGGGTTTTGGGCTTCTTTTGTATTTTTCCACTTCTTCTGTGTTTTGTGTTTCTTATGTGTTTTCCGCTTCTTCTGTGTTTCCCCACTTCTTCTGTGTTTTGCGTTTATTTTTTTTCTTTTCACTTCTTCTGTGTTTCTCCACTTCGTCTACGTTTCGCGCTTCTTCTGTGTTTTGGTGTTCTTCTGTGTTTTGCGCTTCTTCTGTGTTTCTCTACTTTTTTTGTGTTTTGCGCTTCTTCTGCGTTTCTCCACTTCTTCTGTGTTTTGAGTTTCTTTCGTGTTTGGCGCTTCTTCTGTGTTATGCGCTTCTTCTACACTTCTCCACTTCGTCTGTTTTTTTTCACTTCGTCAATGTTTTCGACTTCTTTGGTGTTTTACGTTTGTTTTGTGTTTCTCTAGTTCTGCTGTGTTTTGCGCTTCTTCTGTGTTTCTCTACTTCTTCTGTGTTTTGTGATTCTTCTGTGTTTCTCCACTTCCTCTGTGTTTTCCACTTCTTCTGTGTTTTCCCCATCTTCGTCGTTTTGTGCTTCTTCTTTGTTTTTCGGTTCTTCTGTGTTCTGCGTTTCTTCTGTGTTTCTCCACTTCTTCTATGTTTTGTGCTTCTCCTGTGTTCTGTACTTCTTCTGTGTTTTGCACTTCTTTTGTGTTTCTCCACTTCTTCTGTGTTTTTCGCTTATTTTGTGCTTTGCGTTTCTTCCGCTCGTTCTGTGTTTTGCGCTTCTTTTATTTTTCTCCACCCCTTCTGTGTTTTGTGCTTCTTCTGTGTTTTCCACATCTTCTGCATTTTGTACTTCTTCTGTGTTTTGGGCTTCTTTTGTGTTGCTACACTTCTTTTGTGTTTTGCACTTCTTCTGTGTTTTCCAATTCTTCAGTGTTTTGGGCTTCTTCTGTGTTTCTCCACTTCTTCTGTGTTTTCCACTTCTTCTGTGTTTTCTGCTTCTTTTGTGTTTTGCGCTTCTTCTGTGTTTCTCCACTTCGTTTGTGTTTTGTGCTTCTTCTGTGTTTCTCAACTTCTTCTGTGTTTTGCAGTTCTTCTGTGCTTTCCACTTTTTCTATGTTTTGCTCTTCTTCTCTGTTTTGTAATTCTTCTGTGTTTCTCCACATCTTCTGTGTTTTGCGTTTCTTCTGTGTTTTATGCTTATTTTATGCTTTGTGCTTCTTTTGAGTTTCTCCACTTCTTCTGTGTTTTGCGCTTCTTATGTGCTTTCCACTTCTTCTATGTTTCCTACTTCTTCTGTGTTTTGCTCTTCTTCTGTGATTTGTGCTTCTTCTCTGTTTCTCCACTTCGACTGTGTTTTTCGCTTCTTCTGTGCTTTCTACTTCTTCTGTGTTTCTCCACTTTTTTTTGTGTTGTGCACTTTCTACTGTGTTTCTCCACTTCTTCTATGTTTTGCGCTTCTTCTGTGTTTTGCGCTTATTTTATGCTTTGCGCTTCTTATGTGCTTTCCACTTTTTCTGTGTTTTGCGTTTCTTCTGTGTTTTGCGCTTCTTCTGTGTTTCTCCACCTCCTCTGTGTTTTGTGCTTCTACTGCGTTTCTCTCCTTCTTCTGTGTTTTCCACTTCTTTTGTGTTTTGCGATTCTTCTACGTTTCACCACCTCCTCAGCGTTTTGCGCTTCTTTTGTGTTTTCCACTTCTTCTGTGTTTTCCACTTCTTTTGTATTTTACACTGCTTCTGTGTTTCTCCACTTCTTCTGTGTTTCGCACTTCTTCTGTATTTTCTACTTCTTCTGTGTCTTGCGCTTCTTTTGTGTTTTGTGCTTGTTCTACGTTTCTTCACTTCATTTGTGTTTTACACGTCTTCTGTGTTTCTCCACTTCTTCTGTGTTTTGCACTTCTTATGTGCTTTCCTCTTCTTCTATGTTTCCCACTTCTTCTGTATTTCGCTCTTCTTCTGTGATTTGCGCTTCTTCTCTGTTTCTCCACTTCTTGTGAGTTTCGCGCTTCTTCTGTATTTTCCACATCTTTTGTGTTTTGGCGCTTCTTCTGTGTTTCTCCACTTCTTCTATGTTTTGCGCTTCTACTGTGTTTTCCACTTTTCTGTGTTTTGCGCTTCTTCTCTGTTTCTCCATTACTTTTGTGTTTCTCCACTTTGTCTGTGTTTTTCCACTTCATCTGTGTTTTGCGCTTATTCTGTGTTTTGCGCTTCTTCTGTGCTTTCCACTTCTTCAGTGTTTTGCTCGTCTTCTGTGTTTTGTGCTTCTTTTGAGTTTCTCCACTTTTTCTGTGTTTTATGCTTCTTATGTGCTTTCCACTTCTTCTGTGTTTCCCACTTCTTCTGTGTTTTGCTCTTCTTTTGTGATTTGCACTTCTTCTCTCTTTCTCCACCTCTACTGTGTTTTGTGCTTCTTCTGTGTCTTCCAATTCTTCTGTGTTTTCCACTTCATCTGTGTTTTGTGCTTTTTCTATGTTTCTCCACTTTTTTTGTGTTTTGCACTTCTTCTGTGTTTCTTCGTTTCTTTTATGTTTTGCGCTTCTTCTGTGTTTCGCCACTTCGTATAGGTATCGTGCTTCTTCTATTTTTTGCACTCTTATATGTTTTACGCTTCTTCTGTGTTTCTCCACCCCTTCTGTGTTTTGCACTTGTTCTGTGTTTTCCACTTTTTCTGTTTTTTGCGTTTCTTCTGTGTTTTGCACTTCTTCTGTGTTTCTCCACCTCTTCCGTGTTTTGTGCTTCTTCTGCGTTTCTCCCCTTCTTCTGTGTTTTCTACTTCTTTTGTGTCTTGCGATTCTTTTGTGTTTCTCCACTTCCTCAGCGTTTTCCACTTCTTCTGTGTTTTTCCCTTCTTCTATGTTTTTCCCTTCTTCTGTGTTTTCCACTTCTTCTGTTTTTTCCATTTCTTCTATGTTTTGCGCTTCTTCTGTGTTTCTCCGCTTCTTATGTGTTTCTCCACTTCGTCCATGTTTTCCATTTCTTCTGTGTTTTGGGCATCATCTGTGTTTTGCGCTTCTTTTTTGTTTCTCCACTTCGTTTGTGTTTGCGCTTCTTCTTTGTTTCTCCACTTCTTCTTCATTTTGGGCTTCTTCTGTGTTTTGCTCTTCTTCTGTGTTTTGCGCTTGTTCTGCGTTTCTCCACTTCTTCTGTGTTTTGCGCTTCTTCTGTGTTTTCCACTTTTTCTGTGTTTTCCATGTCTTCTGTGTTTCTCCACTTCTTTTGTGTTTTGCACTTCTTCTATGTTTTCCACTTTTTCTGTGTTTTTCACTTTTTCTGTGTTTTGCGCTTTTGTTGTGTTTTGCGTTTCTTCTATGTTTCTCCACTTCGTTTGTGTTTTGCACTTCTTCTGTGTTTATCCACTTCTTCTGTCTTTTGCGCTTCTTCTATGCTTTCCACTTCTTCTGTGTTTTTCACTTCTTCTGTGTTTTAATCTTCTTCTGTGTTTTGCGCTTCTTCTGTGCTTTCCATTTCTTCTGTCTTTTGTGCTTCTTTCGTGTTTTGCGCTTTTTCTATGTTTTGCGCTTCTTCTGTGTTTTCCACTTCTTTTGTGTTTTGTGTATGTTCTGTGTTTCTTCACTTCTGCTGTGTTTTGCACTTCTTCTGTGTTACTCCATTTCTTCCGTCTTTTATGATTCTTCTGTGTTTCTTCACTTCTTTTGTAATTTGCGCATCTTCTGGGTTTTCCACTTCTTTTGTGTTTTCGCTTCCTCTGTGTTTTGGTTTTCTTCTATGTTTTACGCTTATTTTGTGTTTTGCGCTTCTTCTGTGTTTCTTCATTTTTCTGTGTTTTGCGCTTCTTTTGTGTTTCTTCACTTCTTCTGTGTTTTGCGATTATTCTGTGTTTTCCACTTCTTCTATGTTTTGCACTTTTTTTGTGTTTTCCGCTTCTTCTGTGTATTTTCACTTCTTCTGTGTTTTGCGCTTCTTTTGTGTTTTCCACTTCTTCTGTGTTTTGCGCTTCTTCTGTGTTTCTCCAATTCTTCTATGTTTTGTGCTTCCTATGTGCTTTCCAATCCCTCTTTGTTTTCCACTTCTTCTATGTTTTGCTCTTCTTATGTGATTTGTGCTTCTTCCCTGTTTCTTCACTTCTTGTGTGTTCTGCGCTTCTTCTGTGTTTTGGTGCTTCTTTTGTGTTTCTTCACTTCTTCTATATTTTGCGCTTCTTCTGTGTTTCTTCACTTCTATATTTTGCGTTTCTTCTGTGTTTTCCACTTTTTTTAGTGGTTTGCGCTTCTTCGGTGTTTCTCCACTCCGTTTGTGTTTTTCCACTTCTTATGTGTTTTGCGCTTCTTCTGCTTTTTCCACTTCTTTTGTCTTTTCCACTTCTTATGTGTTTTGCGCTACTTCTGTGTTTCTTCACTTCTTCTGTGTTTCTCACTTCTTCTGTATTTTCCACTTCTTCTGTGTCTTGTGCTTCTTTTGTGTTTTGTGCTTCTTCTGTGTTTCTCTACTTCATTTGTGTTTTACGCGCCTTCTGTGTTTCTCCACTTCTTCTGTCTTTTGAGCTTCTTCTGTGTTTTCCACTTCTTTTGTGCTTTGTGCTTCTTCTGCGTTTCTCCACTTCATTTGTGTTTTACGCGTCTTTTGTGTTTCTCCACTTCTTCTGTGTTTTGCACTTCTTATGTTCTTTTCATTTCTTCTGTGTTTCCCACTTCTTCTGTGTTTTGCTCTTCTTCCGTGATTAGCGCTTCTTTTCTGTTTCTCCACTTCTTGTGTGTTTCGCGCCTCTTCTGTGTTTTTCACTTCTTCTATGTTTTGGCGCTTCTTCTGTGTTTTACGCTTGTTTTGTGTTTCTCCACTTCTTCTATGATTTGCGCTTCTACTATGTTTTCCACTTTACTTTGTTTTGCGCTTCTTTTGTGTTTTGCGCTTCTTCTCTGTTTCTCCACTTCTTCTATGTTTCTCCACTTCATCTGTGTTTTTCCACTTCTTCTGTGTTTTGCACTTCTTCTGTGTTTTCCACTTCTTCAGTGTTTTGCGGTTCTTCTGAGTTTTGCGCTTCTTCTGTGTTTTTCCACTTCGTTTATTTTTTGTGCTTCTTCTATGTTTCTCTACTTCTTCTGTGTTTTGCGTTTTTTCTGCGTTTCTTCACTTCTTCTGTGTTTTCCACTTCTTCTGTGTTTTGCACTTCTTCTGTGTTTCTCCACTTCTGCTTTGTTTTGTGCTTCTTCTGTGTTCCTGCACTTCTTTTCTGTTTTATGATTATTCTGCGTTTCTCCACTTCCTTTGTGTTTAGCGCTTCTTCTGTCTTTTCCACTTCTTTTGTGTTTTTCCCTTTTTCTGTGTTTTGCACTTCTTCTGTGCTGTATGCTTCTTCTGTGTTTTGCGCTTCTTCTACGTTCTACACTTCTTCTGTGTTTTGCGTTTCTTCAGTGTTTTGCACTTCTTCTGTATTTTCCTCTTCTTATGTGGGGTTCTTCTGTATTTTGTGCTTATTTTATGCTTTGCACTTCTTCTGTGTGTCTCCATTTCGTCTATGTTTCGAGCTTCTTCTATGTTTTGCGATTTTTCTATGTTTCTCCAGTTCTTCTATATTTTGCGCTTCTTCGTGTTTTTCAGTTCTTCTATGTTTTCCCCTTCCTTTATGTTTTCCTTTTCTTCTATGTTTTACGCTTATTCTGTGTTTTGCGCTTCTCCTGGGTTTCTTCATTTCTTTTGTGTTTTGCGATTCTTCTGCGTTTTGCGTTTCTTTTGTGTTTTGCGCTTCTTTTGTGTTTCTCCACTTCTTCTGTGTTTTGTGTTTTTTCTGAGTTTTCCACTTCATCTGTGTTTTGCGCTTCATCTGTGTTTTTCCACTTTTTCAGTGTTCTGCGCTTCTTCTGTGTTTCTCCACTTCTTTTGTGTTTTGTGATTCTTCTGCGTTTCTCCACTTCCTTTATGTTTTGCGCTTTTTCTGTATTTTCCACTTCTTCAGTGTTTTTCCCTTCTTCAGTGTTTTGCGCTTCTTCTATGCTTTACGCTTCTTCTGTGTTATGCGCTTCTTTTCTTTTTCTCCACTTCTTTTATGTTTTGTGTTTATTCAGTGTTTTGCACTTCTTCTGTGTTTTATGCTTCTTCTGTGTTTTGCGTTTCTTCTGTTTTTTGTGCTTACTTTATGCTTTGCGCTTTTTCTGTGTTTCTCCACTTCGTCTATGTTTCACGCTTCTTCTGTTTTTTGCGATTCTTCTATGTTTCTCCACTTCTTCTGCGTTTTTCCCTTCCTTTGTGTTTTGCTTTTCTTCTGTGTTTTATGCTTACTTTGTGTTTTGCTCTTCTTATGTCTTTCTTCATTTCTTCTATGTCTTGCGCTTCATCCGTGTTTTGCGTTTCTTCTGTGTTTTGCGCTTCTTTTGTGTTTTGTGCTTCTTCTGTGTTTTCCACTTCTTGTGTGTTTCGCGCTTCTTCTGTGTTTTCCACTTCTTCTATGTTTTGGCACTTCTTCTGTGTTTTACGCTTCCTCTGTGTTTCTCCACTTCTTCTATGTTTTGTGCTTCTACTGTGTTTTCCACTTTACTTTGTTTTGCGCTTCTTCTGTGTTTTGCGCTTCTTCTCTGTTTCTCCACTTCTTCTGTGTTTCTCCACTTCATCTGTGTTTTTCCACTTCTTCTGCATTTTCCACTTCTTCAGTGTTTTGCGCTTCTTCTGTGTTTTGCGTTTCTTCTGTGATTTTCCACTTTGTTTTTTTTGTGCTTCTTTTGTGTTTCTCCACTTCTTCTGCGTTTCTTCACTTCTTCTGTGTTTTCCACTTCTTTTGTGTTTTGCACTTCTTCTGTGTTTCTCCGCTTCTGCTTTGTTTTGTGCTTCTTCTGTGTTTCTGCACTTCTTTTCTGTTTTGTGATTCTTGTGCGTTTCTCCACTTCCTTTGCGTTTTGCGCTGCTTCATTCTTTTCCACTTCTTATATGTTTTCCCATTCTTCTGTGTTTTGCGCTTCTTCTGTGTTGTACGCTTCTTCTGTGTTTTGCGCTTCTTCTACGTTCCTCCACTTCTTTTGTGTTTTGCGTTTCTTCAGTGTTTTGCCCTTCTTCTGTGTTTTCCTCTTCTTATGTGTTTTGGGGTTCTTCTGTATTTTGTGCTTATTTTATGCTTTGCACTTCTTCTATGTGTCTCCATTTCGTCTATGTTTCGAGCTTCTTCTGTGTTTTCCGATTCTTCTGTGTTTCTCCACTTCTTCTGTGTTTTGCACTTCTTCTGTGTTTTTCAGTTCTTCTGTGTTTTCCCCTTCCTTTGTGTTTTCCTTTTCTTCTATGTTTTACGCTTATTCTGTGTTTTACGCTTCTCCTGTGTTTCTTCATTTCTTCTGTGTTTTGCATTCTTCTGTGTTTTGCGTTTCTTCTGTGCTTTGCGCTTCTTTTGTGTTTCTTCACTTCTTCTGTGTTTTGTGCTTCTTCTGAGTTTTCCACTTCTTCTGTGTTTTGCGCTTCTTCTGTGTTTTTCCATTTCTTCAGTGTTCTGCGCTTCTTCTGTGTTTCTCCACTTCTTTTATGTTTTGTGATTCTTCTGCATTTCTCCACTTCCATTGTATTTTGTGCTTCTTCTGTGTTTTCCACTTCTTCTGTGTTTTCCCCTTCTTCAGTGTTTTGCGCTTCTTCTGTGCATTACCTTTCTTCTGTGTTATGCGCTTCTTTTGTGTTTGTCCACTTCTTCTGTGTTTTGCGTTTATTCAGTGTTTTGCACTTATTCTGTGTTTTGCGCTTCTTCTGTGTTTTGTGCTTACTTTATGGTTTGCGCTTCTTCTGTGTTTCTCCACTTCGTCTATCTTTCACTCATCTTCTGTGTTTTGCGATTCTTTTGTGTTTCTCCACTTCTTCTGTGTTTTTCGCTTGTTCTGTGCTTTCCAGTTCTTCTGCATTTTCCCCTTCCTTTGTGTTTTGCTTTTCTTCTGTGTTTTATGCTTACTTTGTGTTTCTTCATTTCTTCTATGTTTTGCGCTTCTTCTGTGTTTTGCGTTTCTTCTGTGTTTTGAGCTTCTTTTGTGTTTAGCGCTTCTTTTGTGTTTCTCCACTTCTTTTGTGTTTTGTGCTTCTTCTGTGTTTTCCATTTCTTGTGTGTTTTGCGCTTCTTCTGTGTTTTCCACTTCTTCTATGTTTTGGGGCTTCTTCTGTGTTTTACGTTTCTTCTGTGTTTCTCCATTTTTTCTATGTTTTGCACTTCTACTGTGTTTTCCACTTTACTTTGTTTTGCGCTTCTTCTCTGTTTCTCCACTTCTTCTGTGTTTCTCCACTTCTTCTGTGTTTTTTCACTTCTTCTGTGTTTTGCACTTCTTCTGTATTTTCCACTTCTTAAGTGTTTTGTGCTTCTTCTGTGTTTTGCGTTTCTTCTGTGTTTGTCCACTTCGTTTATTTTTTGTGCTTCTTCTGTGTTTCTCCCCTTCTTCTGTGTTTTGCGCTTCTTCTGTGTTTCTTCACTTCTTCTGTGTTTTCCACTTCTTTTGTGTTTTGCGCTTCTTCTGTGTTTCTCCGCTTCTGCTTTGTTTTGTGCTTCTTCTGTGTTTCTGCACTTCTTTTCTGTTTTGTGATT
>JAOTAX010019173.1:0-12201 GCA_025629825.1 Erythroxylum guanchezii
AGGAATTGCAGTCTCAAGTCGATGAATTGACTAAACAATTTAAAGAAATGCAGGATCGATTGGAACTTTTATGTTCTACACATAATGTTCGTTCAGACTAAACATGTACTCATTTTGATATATTAAACACTTATGACGTTTTGTTTATTTTAATTATCGTTTTATGACATATTCGGGAATTGCAATTTAAATAATAAATTGTTTGCATGTATTCAAGTCTTGTTATACATGAATAATTATTAAAATTGATTATATATTCAAAATATTGTTGAATTATTAAAAAAATTTAATTCATAAATAATATTTAATAGTTATTAAATAAATATTATTTTAATATTTAGTTAAATTTAAAATTAGCAAATAATTAAATAAAATTGTTTCCGGAAATTTAAAACATATTTAAATAAAAAGCTAATAACAAATCAAATTTATTCAATTAAAATTTTTTCCCAAAATTTAAATTTAATAATTAAATTTGATTAAATTATAAATTATTCCAATATTCAGATCAATTAAAACAAATCATGAATTTCTAATTTATATTAAAACATTATTAACAAAATTTACCAAAATTATTATAATTTAATAAATACTTGCCAATCCACGACGTCTATTGAATTAGACGTCGCAGAATATCTATTTTCTGCAACGTCTCCCCAACGTCGTGAAAACGCATACAATCCCTGACGTTTTCTTCAAACGTCAGGAAACATACGCTTCTTTTCTGACGTCTTCATGAACGTCGTAGAATTGCTAAGCCTTCTACGACGTCTTGACTCAGACGTCGCAGAAACCCATTACCTACCCCACTATCTACGATGTCTATTGTGACGTTTTAATAGACATCGTAGAAGGTTTTCTGCGACGTCTTAAGAGTTTCTATGACGTTTAAAAGACGACGCAAAATGTATGTTTTTATTGTAGTGAAGCTATACAATAAAAATAGACTTCCAAAAGCCTTTTAATTTCAGTATTTGGATTTTCCTTACATATTATCTCAACGCATTTGAGTTCCCACTTGTATTAATTAATTGGCTAATTTAATGCAACATAAGAACCTCTTTTAGCATTACCATAAATTCAAAAGTTACTCTACTAATCCAAGGTTCTAAAGGACTTCCGACAAGATGATCCACTTTCACCCTACGTATTTGCAATCTATATAGGATTATTTATATGATTAGTCTATAAAAACATTAACAGTAGTAGATAATTCATATTACACTATAAATGCAAATCCATAAAGTTATTTAACCTTTCATTTACGGATGGTCTCGTTCCCTTTAACAAGGAAAGTATTCCATTAAAAATTTGTTTAATGAATGCATTATAGGTTTTCAAAATATGATTGTGCTTGTAATTACGAACAATAAAATTTATACCTGTCTTTATATAGGGAGTTTAGGGGTAGGACCATAACTAGTAAAAATCATTAGCTTTAAATTGGGAACCATTCCTATAAATTATCATAAGATATTATTAGCCATATTGGTATCAATGTATATGGATTATAATTCCTTAAAATTTTCCATTGTAAGGGGATATTAACTCATTATCCTTGTTCTAAATGGCTTACATAACTATTAGATATGAACCTCTCCTTCTCCCTAGTCAAAAAATAGAAAGAATGATGAAGAATTTCCTTTAGATAGGTAATAAGTTTGATTCCTCTAGAGTTAATATCAATTGAAGTAAGTTATGGTTTCCATACAACTTAAGGTGTTCTTATGTTTCATCTTATAAAATTGATGAATAAGATGTTACCAGCCAAATTATGCCTATAATAAACCCTTCTGTATATATTAGATACATATAATTTTTAAAAGGAAAGCTTTTAGCATATAAACCATTTAGTTGGACCTTTTAGACCTTGAATTTCATCATTGATAATTGGAAAAGCCCTATTATGGCATGATTATTAGACTTTTCTAGGTTGTTTATAAAGTCTTAACTTTATTAGATTGAATACTTAAGGTCTATTTGTTGACTCAAATGTAAAATCCATCATCAATGACAATACTTGAAAATGGCCTTTTGAAACAATCCTATCTAAGAATAAGGGAAATTCCCTTTTGAGAACCCTGAATCCTCTAAAAAAGATAAATTTATTTAGAATCACCATGCCTCTTAACACTTCAGAAAAAACCTTGAACCTAATTTCATAGAAGAATTCGTGACTCAATCACCAGGAGGAAACTACTATGCTTCTATAATAAAGGTAAATTTCACCCATTGGTTAGCCATTAAGCATCGACTTTAGACTAGAGATTTTATTTGTTTCATCTATACTCTTTCTAGTTATGTTCTATGTAACTTCAAGATGGAGAATCAAAATCATATATCTTTCTAATACTTTTACTCAACTTTAGTATGAAATCTTACTACTATGATCTAATTTACATTGGAACAATCTTCTTTAACCATTAACTATTGAATGGCCTTTGAAAATTTCACTAAATTTATATGAAGTCTTGGTAATGTTTAAACATACACTAAATTTTTATATTCATTTCCTTTGGCATGAAAGGATCTCCATAGATTTTAGTAACCAATAAAAGTTACCAATTGATCTTTCAACACCTGCCTACCTATGGATATGAGAAATCATAACAACCACCAAATTAGTTCAACAATATCTATAAGTTGAAGTGTTTAACTCAATATGTAGATCACAACACCCTTAAAAGGTTTGTTTGCTTTTTAATGTCAACAATACTTATTTTCCAAAACTAGTACACTAGTTATTAGTTAATGGGCTAAAGTATGTCAACCTAAGGCAAATTGTGGACTAGACATTTTACTAATAAAAACCATTAATAAAATGGTTTTGGATAAGATAATTTGGAAGTTTGAATTGTGAATGAGACTTTCACTAACTAAGGAAATTTCTTAAGGATCTTTTATATCAACTTAGATAAGTTAAGAGGGAAAGAAATATACGAGCTTCAGAATACATGATGATTGTTAAGAATGGATGTTATCAACTGGAATCATTCAATATATAAGAGGATATTATTCATCCGACTACTGATTCTTTAGTGCATTAGGTTTAAGAGAGGTTGGAAATCCTTATAGGAAAGCTTTTTGGTAGTTATAGGTACTCTAAGGTACTTTAAGGGGTATAATTCACCTTAAATCTTATACTTTTTTAAATTCTATGCTTATGAAAAAAATCTTGTTGTTATCTTATTATGGTAGTTCTTATGCTCCTTCCATTAACAAAATTTCCCTAGTTTGAGTTAAAAGGATAGATAAGATATGTTTAACTCTAGTAGTTAGCATTTGTAGATAATTTTATAAAGAACACTATAACAAAAAAATAGGTTTATATTCCTGAATAGTGTAGTTAAGGAACTTAGGGACAAGAAAAATGAATGTTTTTTTCATTTCTCTAAGCATCTTACCCGTGGTGAAAAATTTTAGAACTACATTAGAGACTAAGTTCCTTACAAAGTTTTAAGCCCTTTGGAAAAATAAAGCATTGGGCTTGTCATGTCTAAGTGCTTTACATGGAGAAATATTTAATAAAAGAGTTAGCTAGATTATCAGTAATGGAGTTTTTAATGAAATCTTAAACTCCATGCAAAGAAAATAAACTATTATTGCAATTTCCTAAGAACTCCTTGAGATGAATGTAATGGCCTTTATCTAATAGTGATGTCGAGCTATATACCCTTCAAGGTTTATGAGGTTTATAAATTTGTTAATGTTTTTTCTATTAAGTAAGGCTTTAAAGAAATATCTTGAGTTCATATCATTGTCTTTAAGCCAAAACCTTGGACTTTTTTATAAGAGAATTATGAAACTCCAAAGCTTTAAAAAAGCAAATTAAGGCTTGTTTCTACACAACTTATAAAAAGGAATTAGTAAAGTTGGCTTAAAGAAATTCCTAATCTTTAAGGAGGAATTCATTAATGTTTAAAACTACCTTGTAAGTGTAACTAATCTTATTCTTATTATGGTCTTTTATCTCTTTCTTGATAACTTTTTATTTTCTCATAAGAATGAAAGTTTTATCTCTTATTGTGTGAAAGTTTTATCTCTTATTGTGTTGGCCCTTAGACCTCTAGTAACTGTATCATCAAACTAATATTCAGCAAGAAAGTAACTAAATTTGAAAGGGGCTTTTATGGTTATACTAGTTGCAAATAATCTAAATTCTATTACAGAATGATCAGAGCAAAAAGGACTTTCAATTTGAGTTTTGCTAAAAAGGTAAAAAAAAAACACCATCTAATAGTAGTTAATGAGAGGTCTGTCAAATTTTTTAATAAACTAATCACTATATTGCTTGTTGGACTAATTATAAAGATTATCATCATTCCTTAAATTGATTATACATATCTAATACAAGCAATTCCTTAATCCATTATAAAAAAGTTTAATTTAAACTTGGATCACTCTAATCAGAAGATTTGATGGTGTTATTGAATTTCCCAAGCATGGTTAAATAAAATTTGTATGTATTTTTATGGCACAATAGGTTATCATGATGAGTAAGTTGATGAATTGGTTTATAAAGTGAGAATGTAAGATTAAGACTTCTATAAGGTCATAGGACATAAGAGTCCTTTTATCAAAATGAGCTTGATGATTGGTGATTCGCTTCTAGTTCTTATCAAGGAATGAAAAATCTTCCCTAAGTTTATTAATTTTTTTCAAGTACACCAAAAAGAAGTGTTTTTTTAGGCTTAATTATTCTCTAACAATTTTTTTTATTAGGACAATTCAAACTCTTAACATTTTAGAAATAATGTTAATTTAGTATGGGATTTGGGGCTAATATATACCTTTCTTCTAGCTTTCTCCTAAGTTGTTTCTCAGTAAGTGTATGATCCACTAATTTATTAGGTGTTGAAGTTTCTTTCATTCCAAAAGAGAAATTATCTTAAAGACTACTTAAAGTGAACAAAGAAGATGGAACTGATTTTTGGCTATCATCATTACATTGATTAGAAAAAGGTAACCATAAAAGTCCTTATTGGTTCTTAATGGCATTTAAGAGGGGGTTGAATCCGGAGACTATACGTAGATAAGAAAGTCCATTGGATTAAATGGATATGTGAATTTCACCTCAAAAACAAAAATCTTTGGTAGCTAACAAACTCCAAGGATATTTATTAGACTTTCACTTAAATACCAGACTTATGAAGGATGATATGTCCTTGGATAAAACACAAGCTAGGAAATGGAGCTACCTTATGGTTTTGGTATGACAACTAGTCTGAATTTAGCCCCTTCGAACAAAGGAATGAAATTCTCCTCATGATAAATAGAATTCCTCTGGAGCCAAAATATCCTTACGGATTCAGAATAGAGATTGGTATAGGAGTTTTAGAGGTTTATCTCTTCTTACAAGATATTTACCTCAACTGCCTCAATGGAATATAGAAGACATCATTATATGGGTTCCTAGTTCCAAAGAGACCTTTACTAATAATTCTTGTCACAAGATATACATAAGCATTTTTGTAGAAGTCCTTTGGCATGAACTCTTTTGAAAGCAATCCTTGAATCCCAAAGCATCACTAATCACTTGGCTAGTGATTGAAAACATATTGACAACTAAAAACAGATGGTTTGACATGTATGATTCCACTTGTGTACTATACAAGGAAGATGAGGAAGATAGGAACCATTTATATTTTATTTAAAGTTACTCTAAAATAGTGTGGAGTAGAATTCTACACTTGCTACAAGAAGTTAGTCATACCTAAGAATGGAGTGGTACTCTAGACAAGTTTATCAATCTTGTTAAGCATCAAAAGTATAATGGAATGTTACTCAAGACGGCCTTCATCACTACAATTTACACTCTTTGAAAAGAAAGGAATAATAGTTTATACAAAGGAGTTGAAGTAGACAAACACTAGTTGGATAAAAATATCCTCAATTGTATTAGAGCTATAATGATAGCAAAATATGCAAAACTCACTTACCCCTGGAATGAGAAATAAGTGGAACTTGTAAGCTATGCTTTGACTATTTCATTTGACTAGTCTTATTATATTATTTAAGTTGTAAGTTGAAACTCAGTGTAATATTAAACTAACTTTTGCTATAGTTAATACAATTTCATTCATTTTCTAAAAAAAGATCACAATTAATAAAGAATGAAAGTATAAAGTAAAAAATGAATTTTAACAAACTCTAAAGTAATAAAGTAAAAGAGTAAGGGAAGAGAGATGCAAATAGATTTATAGTGGTTTGGAAAACAATCTTTCCCTACATCCATTCCTATTACTCTTCTTAGATTTCCATTATAATTATTATTTTAAAGAAAAGAATATCCTTTCTATAAACCTTACATTGCAAAGAGAAATCTTTATAAAAACCTTTTCCAAGGTGAAGAAGCAACCTTAATGCCACTTAAAACATTTGCAAATACAATAAACACAAATCTTAATAAAAGCTTACAACTTAAAGTAGCTTACTTTATCAACTTGTTAATATTAAAAAGGCACACTCACTCAAAATGAGAAAATGAATGCTTAAAAGATTGAAAACATTTAGAAATATGTGTAAAAGGTATTTTCACCTTATGTATTAGAATAAAATTTCCTAACATCAAAAAAATGTGTGTAAAAGGCAATCAAATAATTGTTAGTGAAGAACTAATGAGATAAAAGTATTTATAGTGTTTTGGGCCCCTGTGGAGGATACCAGTCGACCAGTATAATATATTGGTTAACTAATGTGCATTGAGTGCACAAATCCACTAGTTCTTAAGAGACTAGTTGACCATTAATCATATTGGTCAATCATTGTGACATATTAGTTTATCAATATATCAACCCATGTTATTAAAAACTTTAGATACATCAAATTTAACTACTTTAACCTATATTGGTAGAATGCTAACATATATAGGTTGACCAATTCTCCTAAAAATATGATTTAACAACTTCAAATACTCAAAAGCAATCTTCTTAATGCATTAACGATTTTAAATACTTCCAAAAATATTTTCTAAATATTTTTTAAAAGATCAATATACTTTTCTTCTAAAATCGAAAGCTTTAACACTTTTTAATGAATGAAAATACTCATAGAATAAAGTATAAAATGTTTACACATAGAAAACCTTTAAGAATACCAAAGTATTGAAGTGAGATTACAAATGATATTAAAATATAAAAGACCTTGATGTGTCTTCTTTTTTCCATTTTTGAAGACGACAAACTATTTATGATATTAAAGACCAACAATAAGATTAAGCACGCAAGTAATTTTCTATATCAAGATCATGATTAGCTTGCCTTTAATTTATACATAAGACATAAATCAATATCAAGAATAATATATATTTTTAATTTTAACTAAGTGATATTAGATAACCAGTAAAAGAAATATCCATAAAAAAAGGATAAAAAATCATATGTAAAATAACCGTAGTCCCTTTGAATCTAATATCATAAAAATTACTCTCCCACTTTTTGGAAACATAAAAAAGGTCTTGTTATTATATTCCTAAAATAAGTCTTATTATCTTGATGTGGTATTTCCATATGTTCAATGTCTATTATCACATAATAAATATTTATTGTTTAAATATCTTATAAAATTTAATTTTAAACCTTTCATGAAATACAGGGGCTAAAAATTTAAAATTATATAGAATTTTGGTGTAATTCATGTAACTTCATAGGAGGTTGATATTTTATCCTTAAGAAATATTGGAAAAACCATGTGATCACATCCTCCTCCCTTCCTTTTTAAATAAATTTTATCTTAAAGAAGTTAAGGGTGTATCCTTTTCAAATCTTCCTCCAACTCCCATATGGCCTCATGATCTGAGTGGCTTCTTCACACCACTTTGACATAAAGAATCACCTTATTTGTTAAAAACTGGTATTTGTGATCTTTAACATTTTTTTAGAAATTAAAAGTAGTATTAATTTAAGGATAAAGCCTTAGGGGATACAAAGTTTAGTTTACAAGAAGCTAATGCTGACAGTCTCAAAAGAAGACAAAGATGTCAAACAACTATCAATATTGTTTCTTAGCACCTTAGTGTGTGTTATTCATATAACATATATCTTTTAACTCATTGCACCTGGTTCTAACTACAAGAAGTATGGAATGCAGGAATAAGAAGGAAGCCTTACAAAAACTAGTTTATTGATAATCTAGAGGAAACTTTAAGCTTGTTCCCTACCACTAATCCATAACTTACATAAGTGACTCTAAAATATTAGGCCCTTTCTATGATCCAGTATGATATAATCAATACTGAAAGAATTGTCAAACACATGGTTCATAAATGAGATAAATAACAACATCATGGATTTTGTAAAAGATATGCGGGTCCCCTTGAATCCCTTTAGAGCAAAGATTACTATAAAATAACATAAAATTTTTGGGCCTTATATAATAGGTTTTTGTAAAAAGGAGTTCCCACAATTGATCAATGAAAAATTGGATAGAACCATATACTTTGAATTGCTCTAAAATAGTAGGACAAATAAAATGTTTTCATGTTACTCTCAAGAAGCTAAATCATGAAATTGAGGATAGTTAGTATCAAAATACTCTTCTTCATTAGTAGAGGGAGGAATAGGAGGTAGAGGAGTTAGGGATCTCTTTTGAGTCCTTTAAATCATAGATGGTGTTCATTAGCTTTAAATCGAGTGAGTGTCCTGTGCATAGGATTATGGTTCCCTCTAGTTCTTGCTATAAGGGTAGAGAAAAGCTACAAGGCAATAGGTTAGGGAGGTAACTAAGGAGAGATCGAAAAGAGTATAGGTAAAAATGGTATGCGATCACCTATAAGAGAAGAAAACTCATATAACTTTAATCATATAAACTTAAAATGTTCAACCATCACAATAGGAAGTGAGCAATCTCAACTTATAATGGAAGATACACTATGAAATATGCATAACTTATTGGAAATCCAAGTTAAGAAATGCAATATATAATAAAAACATTGAGTTTATTTATGAAAATATGTAAGCACATTATGAAATAAGAATTAAGAAATATAATAGGCTTAATATAATGAGAGTGACCTAGTATTGTCTCCAATGTTTTAAGACCCCAATTTATTTAAGAATGCCTAAGTTTAAATTACTTAACTAAATTTTAGAATGATAAGATGTAATGAAATTCAGTGTATTAATATCTTATAGATGTTTCTAATTGTATTTAGAAACCATCAATCATATAAAGATGCATAGAATTGAGAATTTCAATGGTCCCTATATTTAAATGTTGAAAGCTCATATTTAGACAAAATTATGAGTAATCTAATGTAATTTGCCCATTCTATTTAGTGATAATTTTACCATTATCAATGAGTAACATGGATATTATATTACAAGTCCTCCTAGTAAGTAATAATCTGTGGAAGAGCTTGGAATTGGAGTCCTCATCTTTCAACCGTAACACCTTTAATTATTGTACAAGAATGGATGAATAAGCTTCTAGACACTCATGTGATTGGCCAAGGCTTGCTTTTCCTTGATCTTGAAAAGGCCATCTTAGGAAGAATCATAAAGGTTATCCTAGCATTGTATTATTTTTGCTTTAGCTCGATCTATACCTCAAGAATGTTCCTATGTTTACTTTTCTAAAAGGATTTGAGTTCCTATTTTATTCACATCGCATCCATACCACTAAGGTAGATAAAGAATCTAAATGGATAAGGGGCCCTTACTTTTTAAATAAAATCATGTATGCCCACAACGGAAAGGTCTTAGCAAAGATTATTATTAAAATGAAAAATGAGCTATGCTAGAATCGAATTTTTGGAGCCATAAAAAGTTAACTAAAATCCTATACAATTATCTCCTTAATAACTATTGACCTTCGTTATTATTGGAACAAGGAAAGAATCTTCCATTATAGCTAAGATTAGTGACTTACAGTTTCTAAGATAATTTTAAAATTTCCTATAAGGTTTCTGATTGAACCTAAGTTTCTTATATAAATTGGTGACATTTTCATGGTTTTAACTACACTTCTTGGCTTTTATTTTTAGATTTTATGCTTAATTTGACTATTGAGTGCTTGTCTTTACTTTATATAGTTTAAGAGTAAAATTGTCACAAATAATTAGTAATTGTACTAAATTAATTTTCTAAGAACAATTGATACTGCAAACTATCATTTGTTTATTATAGGAGACTCAAGAAGTAGAGGCAAAGAGTGAAGGCTAAAAATGATAAGTCAACAAGTTCACCGCGACGAAAGTTAATGTTTTGCCACGACGAAGCATGAAGAATTCACGCAGAGACTCTTCGGGTTAATTTCTCCACGACGTGAATTAATTCTGTCGCCGCAGTGAATGTAGAAGATTATTGAAGAAACCTTTCGGAAAAAGTTTGTTGTGGCGAACCTCCAAATAACCGAATCATTTTTGGAAATTTACCTACTATACAACCCGATCCGCCAACACGGTTTATAAAAAATACCTATTTTAGGTTTAAAAAAGAGAGCCGACAATAGAAAATAATCACTCACTCTCTCTACCATCCAAACAACTCTTCTACACACACACTCATCTCCTCTCATCCACACCATTTTTTTGCTCCTTCCACTGTCGACTACTACCATGGATGTTTCCAGTGGGTTCTCGGTTGTGAAGTCTCCTGGAGTTATGCGTGGCTAGGCACCTCTCTCCTCTTGAAGATATAGTGATGGCTTGAGTTCAATGGGCTTAGAAGGGGAGTGACTTAATCCATGTTTATTTATGATTTATAAATTCCTAGGTTTAGGATTTGTAATTTACAGTTGAACATTCTTGATTAAACTTTATTCAAGTATTGGATATTCATTGTGTTGCTAGGATTTGTTGATGTAGAACTTTGAGCATTAAATATATGAAGTCTCATTTATGTTTATTTGTGATCTTGTTGAATCTCTTTTATCTTGCATAGTTTGGTTTGAATTGAGTTGCTTTGAGAGCCCAAGTAATTTATTGCATTGATTTACCCACTACACACACTAAGGGCATTGAACAAGGTCTTAAGGAATGGAGTTCATTAATTAAGACCTTGGACTTAAAGAGTTCTTTAAGGTTTACCATTTGAAATTTAGTGATTTTCACTCCCAAATAAATTGATTTCAAATTATGATAGCCAAAGCTCATTTTCAAGAGGATTCTATTACATTTGATCATTGTCTTTATCTTTTAAACTTCTATTCCCAAAATAAAAAATACTTTTTGCACATTCTTCTTACAATTTATTTAATTTTGTTAAAATTTCCAAAAAAAATCAAATCCCCTCCTTACTAATTTAGCTTGCATTTGACGACGTTTAGGCTAGTTTAGGTCCATTTCATTAGGTTCCGATTAAGTGAAACAATCCGAGGTTGCAACCTATATTGCAATCCTTGGATAATATTTTTTTGATTTGACCTCCAAGTGTAAGACTATGGCTCTGATCAAAATGACATCGTTGCTGGGGAACCAAGTAGTCGATTCTCTAGGTTAGCTTTTGTCATTTTTGCTGCTAATTGAGGTTAGGAACCTTTTCTTTTAGATTCCATTTTAGACAGTTTAGTTTCATACTTGTCAATAGTATAGGATTTTAATTTCTTTGCATAGCATTTAAATTTTGAAAACACAAGCAAAAAGAATACTCAACAATTGCACTTTTCATACTTAGCATTCTTTTTACTCCCATATAGCTTTTGAGTTTTTCCTTTTATTACTCTTTGATCCATACATACATCCTTTCATAAATACTTTCACACACTTACACACTTGCATCCATCACATCTTGTCTTTTTATTTGACTTAGTATGCTTGCAAGTAAATTTTGTTACCTTTTTATTCTCCTTTTTGAATTGTTCCCGTGCATGCCCTGGAAAGCTAAACTTATTCCTTTCCAACCTAAAATTGAGAGACGTTTGAGAAAGATTAGAAAGGAGAGGAAAGAAAAGGAGAGAAGTAAGGTAGTTGAAGAAGAAGAGTCTAGTGGGCCAAATAGTGAGAAAGCTTCAGAAGGAGTGATAATGGCCGAGAACCCAGCCTTCCTGCAAAACCCTAACTTTCATGTTAACGAACCTAGGAATGGTAATAAAGGAGGTAATATGGAACATGGGAGAGTTGGTGAAAATAATGGGAATCAAAGAAAGAGGACCATTAGGGAAGTAACAACTTCTGACGTGAATTATGACCCATTTACTGCTACTTGTCCTAATTTTGATGTTAATTTTGAAGTTAAAGGATTACTCATTAACTCTCTTCCTAAA
>JAOTAX010019299.1:0-12195 GCA_025629825.1 Erythroxylum guanchezii
GAACTTCCTTACCTGTAAGAACAAAATTTTCAAAAATTACTAATGAGGAATTAGACATTGCATTTGATAAGTTAGACTTAAGTATTCTAAACCAATCTAATTTGTACCTGTTTTTCATATACTTATAGCATTGACCAATAATTTATAAGTTTTTGCAGGAAAACTTGGAAGTCAAGGGAATGAGGACTGACAACGAAGTAAATGCTACTGTGAAGAAGTTTCTTGCTTTAAGGTCAAAAGATCAAAGATATAATTTTAAAAAGCATTTTACCAAGCACGGAAAGGATGTTAAGCCGCATGATGTCATAGTGGCAGAGTGGATGGATTTATGCGAATATTGGGAGCAATCAGCTACAAAGGTTAGTTTATTTGATCGCTACTTTTTTGAGAACTTATTATATTTTAGTATTTATGAATTGTGATTTATAGATTTTATAATAGATTTTCTTATGTGGACGATTAGGGTAAAAGTCAAAAAGTAAAATTGGCTAGGAGTCAGGTCAAATGTCAACCAAACTCTGGCTCCAAGGCCTTTGTAGCGATATGGCATGAGATTGTGAGGTATTATCTTTTTAATTATATTTTGCTTTTATTGACATTTCAAATTTTATATTAAATATTACTATTTATATATTTCTATACAATAGAGTAACAGAGATGGAGAAGAGTGTGACCGGATGAATTTATAGTATCACACTCATTATGATGAAAGTAAAGGTTAATGGAGAACTCCCAAATGCAAAGAAAAATGGGCGAGTTCATAGTTTATTTACAAATATTTCTTAAATAAGATTGTGTATGTAATTAATTCTTTACTTTTTCAGGACTTAATGTGTCACGAATTGACACATTAATAGAACAAGGTCATCCGATGACAGTGGATGAAGTGTGTGACAAAGTCTTGGGAACTAGATCAGATTACATTGTTGGCATGGGAATGGGGCCTCGACCATAAGGGAAGACTTCGGTCAGAAAGAGACTTCGAGACGAATTAGAGGAGTCAAAGAAGGTTAATGAGGGCTTACAGTCTAAAGTAGATGAATTGACCAAAAAATTTGAAGAAATGCAGGATAAATTAACTACCAAAGTTGAACAACAAAAAAAGGTCTTGGAACTTTTATGTTCTACACATAATATTCGTTTAGAATAGATAAGTACTCATACTGATATATTAAACACTTATGACATATTGTTTATATTAATTACTATATTTTGACATGTTTGGGAATTGAAATTATATAATTCATTGTCTACATGTATTAAATTCTTGTTATACATGAATAATCATTCGCAAATTAATGATATACTCAACAAATTAAAGAATTATTAAATAAATAAATTTCATATATAATATTAAATAGTTATTAAATAAATGAGATATAATAATTTTGTTTTCAAATATTAATTATTAAATCTGAATAATAATTCAAAACCATATTCGGATTTAAAGAAAAATTCAAATTAAAATTTAATAATTCTCACATTTAATTTTATTTTCGGATGAATCATAAAAACTTAATTATTTAAAATTGAAAATTTATTTAAATAAATTTATTTTAATATATTTAAACAAACTAATTAACTAATAATCGGCAACGTTTATTCCCAAACATCGCCGATTGTTATTCGACGTTTAATAAACGTCGCATATACCTTCAGGGTTTCCACAACATTTCCTTCAGACGTCGTCCATTCCATCCTCCTTTTATGATGTTTTTCGAAACATCGTTGAATCAACATGTTTTCCGTAACATGTTTCATAAAACGTCGCACAAACCGTTTCCCTACTCCACCTTCAACGACGTTTTTGTGACATTTTTAAAAATGTCACAAATTGCATTCTACGACGTTTATTGATCATTTGTGACGTTTTTAAAACATAGCAGAAGGGGTATTTTTCTTGTAGTGTGTAAATTTGTTGTTTTCTTTGCTCACAGAACCAATGACAAATTAATCGATTTTCCCATTTTTCAGTCCCTTGCAATATAACTTCTTTTCATGAGCTGCTATAGTACTGAACTCTGTCTATTGACTTGCAAGTGGAAAAATGATGAATTGAACTCAGAAATGGACCTAAACTATGAGAAACTAAATTGTGCTTTGGGAGACTACCCTAATGGAAAAACAACAACAAAAGGAAAAAATGGCTCCTTGATTATATTGAATAATTGTTGCCTATGTATAGGCTGGTAAGTAGACTTGAAACGGATTATAACAAACTACAACTATGTAGGGAATATGTCATAAATTTAGCCTTATGATTATTATAATCAGATTTCGAAACATTTAATCAACCAAAATCACACGCAGATCAAATAAACAATGATATATGTATAAATAAGAACACTAACCTTGATCCATTGCATAACGGAAGCGTAAACAACAAAACTTGATGGATTTGTGTTCTTCCAAGCCAAGATTCAGAAACCGAATGAATTATCTTTATAGAACAAAGAAAACTAACCTTTTTCAAAGAAAATGTCAAGTGGAATCTGACCTGAGGACCAGAACCCTATTTATAGTCAGTTTTGACTTATGGGCCATTGTGGGTCCATTAACCACAATGACTCATAAAGGGCTTCTACACATCAAGCCCATACTAATAATTAATTAATATTTCTATAGGCCCAACTAATTTACTAAAGTTAGATCACATTTTATTAGGCCTATAACCGAGATAGAAATCTACGTACATATATTTATACACATGGGCCATAAAATTCTAGCAATCTCCCACTTGAGCTACGTGTGTTTCTGGATAATGTACATTGAAAAAAACTGAATGCATGCAAACTTGCTATCTCATTCTAGAAATATGCCAAAACAATCTGGTCCATTAATTATACTAGTGTAGGATCAAAGTGGCTTTTGTCATCTAATTTTGTGACTAAATTGAAAAATTGTTACAATACTAGCAGAATCAATGACATAGATCAAGTATGGATTCGTAGCATGGAAATTACATGTGATGTGATCATAATCAAGTCTATTTCCAACTGGTCCAAATTTGTGACTCAAAGAGCCTCAAAACACTTTCTAACCTTATGCAATACTGCAACAGAAAGCACATTCTATATGTTCAAAATTTTTAGATAAACATGAAATTCCTTAGATTTCATAAACCAAAGTCTGTACAGAAAGATAACTTTAGACCTTAGAAACTTAAACCTTAATGTTGGGCCCTGGAAAAAAGGATTTCTTTAAGTTAAGCATGATTTGAAATAGTTTTGAGGTTTAGATAGATTAAATTTTTGGAGTTATAATTATGTCAAGGTTAGTAGGTTTGTGTTAAATGAAAGGAATGGTAAATATGGAAAGCCAAGTTTAATGAGGGGCAAAATAGGAAGAAAGACAGAATAAAAAGGGTTGGAATTAGAAGAAGGGAGTAGAGTGTCGTGAGAACCAAAGAGTGAAAAATGAAAATAGGAGAGATGAAGAGAGGTTTCGGTGGAAAAGAAAAGAAGTGAAATCAAGTTTGTTAAGGTAAGTTAACCATCTTTTCTTCTTGCTTTATTAAAGGAATGGATTGTGTTGAGCATGAAGGAGTTAGAGAGAAAAAAGGTTTGTGTGGGAAGAAGATGGATTAGGAGAACCCAATTGATTTTAGGGTTTCTAAACTAGATCTTAGGTTTTCTAACCTAGATGGATTGTGGGTAGGTTAGATTTGAGTTTAAATTGTGTTTATTTCAATTTTGTGATTTTCTGAAGTTTATGAATTTCATTGAAATGTTGTTTTGAATGGAACCTTGGTTGTTTTAAGAAACCAAAGGAATCCCACCCAAGAGCAAGGGGAAAGGCAAGCTTGACTTGGATTTTCGCAGGCTAATTAGGTAGGTAATTTATTTATAGTTAGTGTGTAATTAGGCAAATTCTTGCCTATATGTGTGTATGTGATTTCTCGAAATGGATTTTTCTTGAAATTGAATTGTTGTGACTTGATTGAAAACAAAATACATGTTGCATTATGATTACGTTATACCTTAAAAGAGGCTATAACATCTTTGAATTAAACGAAAAGAGGAAAAAGCATGAAATTATTAACATGATTATGTGCTTCTGTTTGGGCGAGAGTGGAACCATTTTGTCTGTCATGTGCACGTTGACAAGAGCCTTCTCCCGGCTGCCCGCTTGTGGCATATGGGCTCCGAAATTGGACTCATTCTATTCATGGGGTAAACTTCAGTTTCTCCATTATGTTTCCATGGACCCTCGAGCCATTTGTTGTGCATTGCATTTTTTTAATTTGTCAAGTATAGTGCATAATTGAGTGTTATGTTTAATGGTTGAAGTTTATGCTATGTGTTATAAGTTTGAGTTAAATTGATCAAGTGCTTAAATTACTTGACTAAATGGAAGGTTTTTGGAATTATTGAATATACGCCTATATATATAAACATGCTTGAATTTGTGGTTAATTGCCAATGGCTATAAATATATTAGCCACTAAGCTGTAGAGCTCACCCCACTATTCCCTCCTCAGGTGCAGAACGAGAAGGGTAGCAATCCTTGCAAGGCATCAGAAACTCCAAGATATTGGAAATTTTTGTAACTAAGTTAGTTTCATCACTTTTGGATAGCTGCATAAGCATGTAAACATTGAGCATGATGTATATGTTGTAATTTGTGTTAAGTCCTCGTTTATAACGTTATTATGTAAATTAAAGTTATGTATGAGTTTTTGTGGATTCGGCAAATGTGTTTAGAACTGAAAAGTTCCCCAGGTGTATGTGCATGTTTCTTTGATAGTTGTACATTTCATAAATTAAGTCTTTCATAGGGGTATAAGTTATGTGTGGACTCTATGGGAAAATTTGAACTAATTTAGGCTAAATTAGTCAAAATTGCCTTATAAAAAGTTACAGATCATCTTTCTAGCTTTCTAACGGTATATAGCACGAAATTTTTGGGCATTTGAGTTAGAAGTTATGGTCCTTTTAAGGGGAGATGCTCAGTAGTATAGGTATATCGTCTGTGAAGACATATCGTCTATGATGTTGTCATATCGTCTGTGAAGACATATCATCTGTGAAAACATATCATCTGTGATGACGTCATATCGTCTGTGAAGACGTATAGTCTGTGATGATGTCATATCGTCTATGAAGACATATCGTCTATGATGATGTCATATCGTATGTGAAGACAAATCATCTGTAAAGATATATTGTCTGTGAAGACATATCGTCTGTGAAGAGTATCGTCTATAATGACGTCATATCGTCTGTAATGACGTCATATCTTCTTAAGTTAACTTTGCTTCATCTTAAGTTGACTTTGCATCGTCTGCTTTTTGCTTCGTCTGCCTTTTTGCTTCAACTACTTTCTGCTTCGTCTGCTTTCTGCTTCATTTCCTTTTTGTTTCGTCTGCCTTTTTGCTTTGTCTGCTTTCTGATTCATCTGCTTTCTACTTATATGATCGAGACTTCTTCTTCTATACACTATTCGTCTGATACTATCGTCTGGTTCATTTTTGACCCTTTAAATGATAGAATTTGTCTTCAAAGTCTTCATGAAAGTGGTAGATCTTGAAGTCTTCTTTCGAACCATCCAAGGAACATTTTTACCCGACAGCTACAGGGAAAGTTATTTCTTTTGTCCCTAAACAAGTTCAATATGGTCAAGATCAAGTACTGTTCCAATTTAATGACTCCGAATGCTGGGCTCCAGAAGCAAGGTCCAGCGTTGTTTAATATCAGAGCTTAGGTTTTTTCTAGGCTTAAAATGCATAGTAGGATGAACTGTTATGTTATATGATTACTTGTTGCAGGTAAATTGATTGAATTACATTAAGTGACATGTATGTCATGCTTACATATAGGAATTAAGACTAAAATGAAATGTAAGCTAATAGTTAGTGTTTGTATTGAAGGAGTAAGATGTCACCTCGTAAAAGGACACGAGGAGTATTGCAAGGATCGATTGCACCTAACTCTTTACTAAGAGAGGAGAGTACTGATGAGTCTGTAGCCCCAAAGAATGCTGAGGCTTCTGTAGGGCCCAATAGTGAGCCAGATCAATCACAGACGCGGGAGTCTCCTCACCCGCAGGAGCAAGTACCTGCTTTATTAGATGCGAGGATGTTTCAAGCATTTGCTCAGGCCATGGGCTAGATGCCACAATCTTCTATTCCAACCCCAATTAAGAAAGGGAAGCAGTTTGACAAGCTCAAGAAGTATGAGGCAATGAATTTTTATAGGACAACGGATCTAGAAGAAGCCGAAACTTGGATGAGAAAGACTGAGAGGATACTGGAACAGATGGACTGCGAGGATGAGGAGAAGGTTGTGTATGCTGCTAGCCTACTTCAGGAGCATGATCTGCATTGGTGGGAGAGTATGCCAAAGAGTCAAATGAGACCGTCAATGCTCGTATGGAAGGATTTCTTAGTAGTGTTTAAGAAGAAGTACCTATATGAGGTGTATATTCAGCAAAAGCAAAGAGAATTTCTGAGTCTCGCTTAGAGAGAAATGATGGTGAGCGAATATGAGCATCGATTTACACAATTGGCCCAATATGAAGCCAAGTTAATGATGAGTGGGGCAGTTAAGTGCCGTAGGTTCGAATCGGGGTTACACCTAGCCATAAGAGAGAAAGCAGTGGTGCAGAATTTCTGTGATTTTCAATAGTTGGTTGAGGCAGTTCTGAGGGTTGAAAACATTGAGAACATAAAGAGCGTCGTGAGTAACAAGAGAAAAGGGAGAGAGCAGTTCAAAAGGGGAGGTGATACTTCTATGCCTGAAAGGAGTATCATGACTTTCCTTGTGCAGTCTGAGGAGAGGAGTAGTGGGGCAAGCAGGTCCAAGTTGATGAGGACTTCTACTATTTCTCATCAAGCCTCAACAACGAAAGGTAGTAGAAGAGGAGAGGGGGATAAGTCTTCTGTACCTAAGTGCGATCATTGCGGCAAGTTTCATGGAGGGAAATGCCACAGGCTGACTAGAGCTTGTTTCAAATGTGGAGAGAAGGGGACATGGCTAGAGAGTGTCCACGGTATGTAAGAAGAGAGGAAACACAGATGCAAGCTTCGAAGAGAACTAAGACAATAGGGCACAAGACTGCAACTGAAGTGGGCAGCTCTGATGCAGTTAGGAGGGTGAATCCTCCAAGAACACCAAGGGGGCAAGCACCATCTAAAGTGTTCACAATGACACGGGAGGACGCAGAGACTACTCCAAAAGTTGTGACTAGTATGGTTAAACTATTTGATGCTGATGTTGTTGTTTTAATTGATCTGGGCTCTACCCACTCTTTTATTTCATTGGGTAGAACTATGTAAGATAGGGATTTGAGCCTATTGGATACTCCTTTGATGGTGAGTACTCCAATCAGTCAGTATATTATCATTAGTCAAATTTATAGAAACTGTGAGATACATATTGGAGAAGAACAATTAATGGTGAATCTAATGCCATTGAAGATGGGAGGATTAGATGTTATTTTGGGTATGGACATCTTAGAGAAGTATAATGCTAACTTGGATTACAAACAGAAGATAGTAGAGTTTGAATTGGGCGACAGTAGAAAGGTGGTGTTTATAGGGGACAGAAAGGTAAGTCCACCTAGAGTCATTTCGGCTATGACAGCACAGAAAATGATGCGGAAAGGATGTGAGGCATTTTTGACCTATGTGGTAGACATGAAGGTAGATAAAGGGAAGTTAAAAGTTATACCAGTGGTCATTGAATTCCTAAATGTCTTTCCCGAAGAGTTATCAGGATTATCGCCACTTAAGGAAATTGAATTTCTCATTGAGCTTCTTCTAAGCACAACGCTAATTTCAGTTCCACTTATGGAATGGCTCCGGCAGAATTGAAGGAGCTTAAGGAGTAATTGGAAGATTTGTTAGAGAAAGTTTATATTAGGCTGAGCTCTACACCTTGGAGAGCTCCAATCTTTTCTGTGAAGAAGAAAGACAGATCATTGCGAATGTGTATGGATTATAGGAAGCTTAACCATGTCACTATTAAGAACAGATATCTGCTTCCACGCATAGATGACTTGTTTGACCGATTACAAGGGGCAAGGATTTTTTTGAAGATAGATTAGAGATCGGGTTACCATCAGTTAAGGATAAAGGAGTCAGATGTGTCAAAGACTACTTTTATAACACGGTATGGCCATTTTGAGTTCTTGGTCATGCCTTTTGGGTTGACAAATGCACCTGCAGCTTTCATGGGTTTGATGAATAGAGTCTCTAAGCCTTTCTTAGACCAATTTTTCATTGTCTTTATTGATGATATTCTGGTCTACTCTAAGAACGATAAGGAGCATGCAGAACATTTAAGAATTTCTTTAGAGACATTGAGAAAGAATGAGTTGTATGCCAAATTCAATAAATGTGAATTTTTCCTGAAAGAAGTGACATTTCTTGGAAATGTGATTTCAGAGCAAGGAGTGCTCGTGGATCCGAGGAAGATAAAAGCGGTGGTAAAATGGGAAGCACCTAAGAATGTAGCTGAAGTGAGAAGTTTCTTAGGATTAGCTGAGTATTACAAAAGGTTTGTAAAGGGTTTTTCTATAATAGCAGCTCCACTTTCCAAATTGACAAGAAAGAATCAAAATTTTGTATAGACAGAGGAGTTCCAGAGTAGTTTTGAGGAATTGAAGAACAGACTTACAACTGCACCAGTTTTAACTTTGCCTTCAGGTAATGACGGATATACAGTGTATAGTGATGCCTCAAGGAAGGGATTGAGCTGTGTGTTGATGCAAAGTGACAAAGTGTTACTTATGCTTCTAGGAAATTAAAGTCTTATAAGATGAATTATCCTAAACATGACTTGGAGCTAGTGGCCATAATTTTTGCATTGAAGATTTAGAGATATTGCTTGTATGGAATCACCGCCAGGGTGTTTACAGACAATAAGAGTCTTAAATATCTGATGAGCTAAAAGGAGTTGAATTTAAGACAAAGAAGGTGATTAGAACTGTTGAAAGATTATGATTTGATGATAGACTACCATCTAGGGAAAACTAATGTAGTGGCGGATGCACTGAGTAGGAAGTCTACTATGGCACGTCTGGAGACAGTATACCTTCCTTTGTTGAAGGAATTAGCTAGACTTAAAGTGACATTGAGACAAGCCGAATTTGGTTGTGTACTAGCTAATTTTAAGGTGAGACCAATATTGAATGAAAAGATTAAGGAGTTGCAGGAGCAAGATGAGTATTTGAGCAGGCTTAGAGAAGGGATTAAAAGTGGTAAACCTTCCAGAATAGAGATCAGAGAAGATGGATTGATGGTGGTAGGTAATAGACTATGTATTCCAAATATGTTGGAGTTTAAAGAAAAGATTTTAGATGAGGCACACAATGCGCCTTATGTCATGCACCAAGAAAGTAAGAGAATGTATAGAGATTTGAAAGAGCATTTCTAGTAGAAAGGGATGAAGAAATAAGTTGCAGAATATGCTAAAAGATGGTTCGTGTGCCAACAAGTTAAAGCTAAACACCAGGCATCTTCAGGCAAACTTAAACCTCTACCGATTCCAGAATGGAAATAGGAGAAGATTACGATGGGTTTCTTGATGAGATTGTCGAGAACTAGCAGGAAGCATGATGCAATGTGGGTGATTGTGGATAGGCTAACCAAGTATGCACACCTCTTGCCAATTAAGCAGACAGATTCTTTGAATATTTTGGCCAAGAAATACATAGATGAAATAATCAGACTTTATGGGATTCCAAGCTCTATAGTTTCAGATAGAGACCTCAGGTTCACCTCCAGAATCTGGGATAACTTACAAGAGGCTTTAGGAACTAAGTTGCATTTTAGTACAGCTTTCCATCCACAAACTAATTGTCAATCAGAAAGGACAAGACGGACATTGGACGCAATGTTAAGAGCTTGTGTTATGGACTTCAAAGGTTCATGGGATATCAATTGCCTTTAATCGAGTTTGCTTATAAAAATTCCTATCACTCAAGAATTCAGATGGCACCTTATGAAGCTTTGTATGATAAGAAGTGCAAAACTCCTATTTGTTGGGATGAGGAAGGTGAAAGGAGACTTGTAGGACCTGAGTTGGTGCAAGTCACAGTTGATAAGATTAAATTGGTGAAACAGAGACTTAAAGCAGCTCAAGATAGAATGAAGAGCTACACAAATGCACATAGAAAAGAGATGAAATTTGAAGTTAGAGATATAGTATTTCTTAGTGCTTCTCCATGGAAAAGGGTTCTAAGATTTGGTAAGAAGGGCAAGCTTAGTCTAAGATACATAGTCCCTTATGAGATCATTGAGAAGATTGGGCCTTTAGCTTATAAGTTAGCTTTGCCATCGGAGTTATCTAAGATTCACAACGTCTTCCATGTATCGATGCTAAGGAAGTACTGATCGGATCCTTCAGACATAGTACAAGCTTCAGAGGTTCAATTAAGGGAAGATTTGACATATTAAGAACAACCAATGGAGATCTTAGATTCAAAGGAAAAGGTTTTGAGGAACAAGATTGTGAAGTTGGTTAAAGTTCTGTAGAGGAACCATTCTACAGAATAGGCCACGTGGGAACCCTTAGAGTTCATAAGGGAGAAGTATCCACACCCCTTTAATGTCTCAGGTAAGAATTTCGAGGATAAAATTCTTTAAGGGGGGGAGAGTTGTTGCCCTAGAAAGAAAATTCTTTAAGTTAAGCATGATTTGAAATAGTTTTAAGGTTTAGATAGATTAGATTTTTGGAGTTATAATTATGTAAAGGTTAGTAGGTTTGTGTTAAATGAAAGGAGGGGTAAAAATGGAAATCCAAGTTTAATGAGGGGAAAAATAGGAAGAAATACCAAATAAAAAGGGCTTGAATTAAAAGAAGGGAGGAGAGTGTCTTAAGAACCAAAGAGTGAAAAACGAAAATAGGAGAGAAGAAGAGAGGTTTCGGTGGAAAAGAAAAGAAGTGAAATCAAGTTTATTAAGGTAAGTTAACCATCTTTTCTTCTTGCTTTATTAAAGGAATGGATTGTGTTGAGGATGAAGGAGTTAGAGAGAAAAGAGGTTTGTGTGGGAAGAAGATGGATTAGGAGAACCCAATTGATTTTAGGGTTTCTAAACTAGATCTTAGGTTTTCTAACCTAGATGGACTGTGGGTTGGTTAGATTTGAGTTTAAATTGTGTTTATTTCAATTTTGTGATTTTCTTAAGCTTATAAATTTCATTGAAATGTTTTTTTGAATAGAATCTTGGTTGTTTTAGGAAACCAAGGGAACCCACCCAAGAGCAAGGGAAAAGGCAAGCTTGACTTAGATTTTCGCAAGCTAATTAGGTGGGTAATTTATTTATGGTTATTGTGTGATTAGGCAAATTCTTGCCTATGTGTGTGTATGTGATTTCTCGAAATGGATTTTGATTCAAATTGAACTGTTGTGACTTGATTGAAAACAAAATGCTTGTTGCATTATGATTATGTTATACCTTGAAAGAGGCTATAATAGCTTTGAATTAAACGAAAAGAGGAAAAAGCATGAAATTATGAGCATGATCATGTGCTCCTATTTGGGTGAGAGTGGAACCATTATGTTCGTCATGTGCACGTTGACAAGAGCCTTCTCCCAGCTGCTTGCTTGTGGCATATGACCTTCAAAATTGAACTCATTCTGTTCATGGGGTCAACTTCTGTTTCTCCATTCTGTTTCCATAGAACCCTCGAGCCATTTGTTGTGCATTGCAATTTTTTAATTTGTCAACTATGGTGCATAATTGAGTGTTATGCTTAATGGTTGAAGTTTATGCTGTGTGTTATAAGTTTGAGTTAAATTGATCAAATGCTTAAATTACTTAACTAAATGGAAGGTTGTTGGAATTATTGAATATAAGCCTATATATATACACATGCTTGAATTTGTGGTTAATTGCCAATGGCTATAAATATATTAGTCACTGAGCTATGTAGCTCACCCCACTATTCCCTCCTCAGGTGTAGAACGAGAAGGGTAGTAATCCTTGCAAGGCATCAGAAACTCCAAGATATTAGAAACTTTCATAACTAAGTTAGTTTGATTACTTTTGGATAACTGGATAAGCTTGTAAACATTAAGCATTCTGTATATATTGTAATTTGTGTTAAGTCCTTGTTTATAATGTTATTATGTAAATTAAAGTTATGTATGAGTCTCTGTGGATTCGACAAAAGAGTTTAGAACTGAAAAGTTCCCCAGGTGTATGTGCATGTTTCTTTGATAGTTGTACATTTCATAAATTAAGTCTTT
>JAOTAX010019315.1:0-12194 GCA_025629825.1 Erythroxylum guanchezii
AAGGGAAATTGTATGGATTAGTTTTGATTTGAATAAGATTGAACAAAGAGAAAAAGGAATGAATAATATGAAAAAAAGAAAAAAAGAAAATAAATTTATACCGGTTTTCGGATTAGTCTTAGGGTTTCCAACGCGACATACGACGCTTTTCTAAAATTTTCGTTACCGGATGTCGGACTTTGTTTCGGTTCGATTGAACCGTTTGTTCGCTTTTGCTCCGAGTTTTCGATTCAATTCGATTAGTTTCTCTTTGCAATCCGTTCATTAGTTTCGATTTGTATTCCGATTCACGATCCGTTCATTACTGCATTTGGATTACTTTCGTTTGTTTCTGTATTTGTATTATCCGATTCTCTGATTCGATTCGTTTCTCCGTTCTTCGTTTTGTTTTCGTTTTCCGCTTTCCGCTTTTCCGGTTGGGATCCGGTTATGAGATCGGGTCCCAACAACTTGAGTGGAGAAAACCAGTACAAATACGTACATCTCCAGAATCTCTACCACTAGTACAACCTTCCATTTCTTCTCTTGGGAAGGATAAAGCTAAACTACCAGAGTACATAGCTACTCTCACCACAAAATCTCTTGCAGATGATTCTAACTCTTTTGTAGAGTCAGAAGAGTGGTATATCAGAGAATTCTGCAACGCCATCTAGTTGTTCAGATGAGCAGTTACTCATCGCATCAGAAGAACAACTATTAGAGTCATCTTATGAACCAATTTTCTCTTCAACTGATGAATCAACTAACTTTGCTGATCTTTCAGAATTTTCCAATGTTCTGATGACAATGCCTCAGTATATTGAAGAACCAGTAATTAGTGAAGCTGAATCCACAAGTACTGAACCTTTCAGACCTGAACCTGCACCTCAGGAAATACCAGCTAAGACAACTGCACAATCGACAACCAAGCCTACCTTAGGTCCTTGGTTTACTTTTGATGATCCACCTCCAAAGAAATGGCGGGATAGGCTTCATGAGTTTGGTGCATGGATTGATCTACAAAGGACCAGACCTAATCATCCTCTTCCGGATATTTTGTCTGAATTTACATCCAGATTTACTGGTACTTTGTGAGAATAGTGGCAAAGTGTTAGTGAGTATCAACGTCTTCAGTATATACAAGTTACAATTGCTGGAGCACTACTTAGCATAATTCACAAGGAATTTATTGGTGACTTCCAGTTGATTGACAAGCAGATTCGTTAGGAGTATTTTGCAATAAAATGTTGTTCTCTTGATAAGCATGATATCCAAAAGCATTACAAATGCATGACGGAAAGGTATTATCTTCTAAATGGATGGAATGATGTTAACCTGCGATACACATTTATATCATCCCTTTCAGATGAAATACAATCAGAACTACAAAGGACCATAGCTTCTCTTCAAAGAGATATTTTTACAATTTCTTTTGGAGAAATCTATCAGCTTTTTATAGCTTCTCTTAATAAGTTATGTGATTAGCATACTTTGTTCAAGAATATCCTTAAAGGAGGTCCAGTTCTGAAACAAGCTTGCAAAAAGCCTTATCTCCAAATCAAGTGCAAAGATGAAAAGACTTGTAAGTGCCATAGCAGCAAGAAAGCTCATCAATCTCAAGTCTAGTATGAAAGGAGACATAAGAAGAAGTTCCACACGAAAGAAGGCAAGAAGCCTTAGAAGCAAAACTTCAAAAAGAAAAACAGGAGCAACAAGTGCAGACGTATGCGGTTCTTTAAAAAGTCATTACATCGACGCAAAGAAAAGCTTCGATGTTTTGTCTGTGGAAGTTTGGAGCATTTAGCAAACAACTGTCCTAAGGCAACCAGGAAGGATGCCAAGTTCCTGGAGAAACTTGAAATTTTTTTGCCTATTCATCCTTATAACAACATTGAGGAGTTGCTAAAAGAACAATCTAGTGAGGACAGTGATACACAGATTGCTGTCTCTGTGTCAACAGATGAGAAGAATCATCACAATCATCAGCCTCTACCAGTGATGATCCATTGTACATGTTACAGCAGACATGTATGAAGATAGATCGTACTCCAGTACAACGACTATATGTCCATATCCAGATCTTTTAGCATGACAAATATGATCGGCCTATTAAGGTATTGGATTTATGGATACAAGATTTAGTCGTACGATCATGAAGCCTAACATTTTATCAGCAGAAGCATGGACTTCTCATGAAGAATACTTTACTGCAGCTAATGGGAATTCTTTTAAGATTGAGTTAAGAAAAAGAAGCAGAATTGGCATTTGCTTCTTTCCTCAGTGTACAGTTTGGACTAAAGTACGTGGAAGCAATCTACTAGGCCCAGATCTCTTAATTGGGATGGATGTCAACTGTAAAGCCCGACATTTACAGATCCTACCCATAGGCCTCAGGTATCGAAACCTTATGAGTCCATAAACTGATATAGAAAATGTGTTTAAACTAACTCAAGTTCCTGCACATTACACAGGACTTCGAGATAAACTGTTGAGCTACTGTCCAGAGTCTTATGCACAGTTTATTCATCCAAATCCTCTATGGAAGAATCCAGGATTTTTTATAAATCTGCCATTTAAAAAGAATGAGGATATCAATCCTACGAAAGCCACGCATCCAGGAATGAATCCTGATGACTTAAAGCTCGCACAAGATGAGTGTGTCGTGTTATTGTAGCAAGGATTGATTGAGCCCACAAAGTCGGATTGGGCTTGCCAATCGTTCTATGTCAATAAGCGTTCAAAACAGAAACGTGGAAAGAAACGTCTAGTAATAGACTATAAGCTGCTGAATGCATTCCTGCAGGATGATAAGTTTCCTTTGCCCAAAATAAGTACACAGGTGCTAGTTCTCAAGGAAGCTTTTATATTTTCAAATTTTGATTTGAAAGTAGGATTTTGGCAATTGGGTATTCACCCAACAGAACGTTATAAGACTGCATTCTACATTCTCAATGCTCAGTACCAATAGGCTGTGATGCCCTTTGGATTAAAGGTTGCTCTATCACTATTTTAAAAGTCCATTACAAAAATCTATGAGCCTATCCTCAATAGTGCCTTGATCTACATCGATGACATCTCACTATTCTCAAAGACCCATGAGGAACATCAGGCCCTTCTTCAAAGATTTTTGGACCTAACCCAATAATATGGGATAATGCTTTCGGCCTCGAAAGGCATTATTGGTACAACAAAAATAGAATTTCTTGGAATGCAATTTAAGGATGGATTCTATCAGCCAGGCTCACATATTGCAAAGGAATTACTACAATTTTCAGATGAAAATCTCACTGTTAAAAAGATTCAACAGTTCCTTGGAATTGTCAACTATGTCCGAGATTTCATTCCATATGTGGCAGCCTTTACATCAAGCTTATCTAAGCTCTTACGTAAGAATCCACTATCATGGGAGAAAGAACAAACAATAGCTGTCAAAAATCTGAAACAACTCTGTCAGAATATTTCACCTTTGAAACTTTCTGATCCAAGGCTATCTCTTTCTCAGATAGATGTTGGTCATATTTCTGTAGATACAACAACTTTATCTACATTCCTTCGACAACATCCACCTTGGCCTTCAGATGCTTTTTCTGCCTATAAGTATCCTTCTTCTCTTCGGGCTATTAACTTCAGTGAGTTTTCAAATTCTTTGCATTATTCTCCGCAAAAATACAAAAAGATTTCAAACTCTCCTAAATTATGTAGAATGTCTAGTCAACCTCTTTTTGCTTTAACTAAGAAAGCTTTTCCTTCAATAGCTAGTCGTCCTTCTAGCCTATCTGAAGTTGCCTCACTTGCACGTAATAGACTTTTCTATTAATTGCATCTTTACTTGCTTGAACATTCTTCTGCCGATCTTCCTACAGTGTTCAACATCAAAGCATCTTACCTTAATGTGACTCTTCTCTAAGAGTTGGTCTCAGAAAACACATTATGGTATATCTGGGCACTCTCTGCCCTTTATGCTTGTGCTTTTACAGTCTCTCCACTTCAACTGTATCAACATCTCTGTGATCCTAATAATGGAAGCTCATTATTGACGTTACTGGAATGGTTTTAAACATTAGATCAATGGAAGCGTCAATGTTCTATTGTGATCGATCAACATCGTCTGTGGACATCCTCTGCTAGACGACAAACTACCCAATGCTTCTTCATTGTTCATCGACCATACAGAGAATCTCATACTGGTCTGCTTTATACAAAACCATGTGTCCAGTTTTGGCATGCATCCTTGTATTGGCCACGTAATCAGAAAGGTATGTTAAAATGTTTAAAAATTTTTCTTAAGGTACTTAATCACTTTTCGATCTCACCAGTGTTGACAACATCTATTGGACCATACCCTGGAGAATTTATGCCTGGTGAACCAGAAGCACCAAAAGTTGATATTCCTGGTTCCAATAGTCCTGAGTATGATACAGAGTCAGAAGACATCACCAGAATAGTCTCTGACACAGCAGGACCTTCTCAAAGTTATAATGCAAAATTTCAAGATGCTCAAAATCCTAATGAAGATATTCCAAGCATCTCTGATTCTGAACTTGACCACCTCCTACACCAGTTCCATAAAGCTGAGTTCAGTAAGAGGAAAAGATCTTTTGATGACTCAAGTGTTTGCAACATCAGCAAACATATAAAGAGCATCCAAAGTAGAATTTGGAAAGTTTATGTACAAGGCATGATTCTGAAGACAATAGATCATCTGGTGATGAAGAGTAGCCATGATGGCTGTAGGATCTTGATCTGCTCTAGTGATCTGAATCTGAACCTGAAGGCATTTAGATAAGGTAGGATCATCCAACCTGATGTTGAAATCAGGTGCTATGGTCAAGATAACACTCCCTCTGTCAAGAGTTGTCAGCAAGGTACCAATAAGTGCATTTTAGTAGGTTGTGTAGGCAGTGTCAAGAAGGGATATCTTGACTGTTGCAGGAATACCTTTTCTTCCATGTAGAGTAAGAACAAGTTGTATAGCTCCCACATGAAGATGTGTATATTATTGTTCCCTCCATAAGGTGATCAGCTCCTTAGGGATCTTACGCTTTACGTACTGTTCTGCAGTTATATATCTGAGACCACACTGTTCTAGTTTGGAACTTTAGATGATTTCCTTCACACGAGGTCTAGAAGTAGATAACACACTCCTAATGCTTCTCGTCCATGAACGGTCACGAGAATATATGCTGTAAGGACTAAGCAAAGGTAAAGAAGACTCACAAACATGATTTTCTACAGGCATATGCGTAATTTCAACAAGATTTTCTACTTTTTGTGATAAATCACGCTTTACACCTCTAGGCAATCTGGCTAAAGACAAACTAGACGATAAATGAACTGGATCTGAAGAAGTTGCATAAGAATTGATGAAAGATGGGTTCCACAAGTCACCTTCAACAACTATTGAAGATTCCATCTTATCATCTTCATTATTCACCTTTTTGTAAAGTATTACTATTTACTACTGTTTACTTTTGACTTTTGTAAAAGATAGGTGAGTGCTTACTTTACTTTTGTAAAGTAGATTCCTTAGAGATAAGGTTAGGTTTCCTTTATGTCAAACCTGTAATCATGTTATTTCTAGGATAGTTTACATTTCTATCCCTAGCTTCGCTTATAAAAGCAGGGTTTGTTTAGCTTGTAAGATATACTAAGTTTTATGAATATTGGAAAATGAAGATGATGACTTTTTGAAGAACCGCATACGTCTGTACTTGTTGCTCCTGTTCTTCTTTTTGAAGTTTTGCTTCCAAGGCTTCTTGCCTTCTTTCCTGTGGAACTTCTTCCCATTGATATTAGGAAAGAAAGGGAGTAAGAAGAGAGTTGCATAAAGTATAGAGCATACTTATCTCTGCAATCTTTACTCAGAGGATAGATGATAATAGGGTTGAAAAGCTTCAAAGAAGAGAAGAATCATCTGCAAGAGATTTTGTGGTGAGAGTAGCTATGTACTCTAGCAGTTTAACTTTATCCTTTGCAAGAGAAGAAGTGGAAGGTTGTACTGGTGGTGGAGATTCTAGAGGTGTACGTATCTGTACTGGTTTTCTCCACTCAGGTGATGGTTCAAAAGGTGTATAAGAAGATGAAGCTTCTGGAACCTTTGAATAATGCTCAGAAACTCGAGTTTTAGGCATACGATCAGATGTTGACCTTGGCTTTGATCGTCGAGGCTTTTCATTAGTTGTCTGAGGATGGACATACTGTCTAATCAAAGGGTAGTTAAACTTAAATACCTTTGAATAGTCAGCTTCTTCCGGATATCGTTGATACGAAGGAGATGGATATGATGGATGAAGAGTTGAGAACTCTGAAGAAGATGAGCCATATACCTGTCGAGATTGAGAAGCATGCATGTCTGCTTCCATTTGTTGTACAGTCCTTTGTATCTCTTGTATCTTTCTCACTTTCGAGTCGAATTCTGGCCCCATGTATTGGGTTGAGATGTATTGGCGAAGTTTAGCATCAAGTTACTGAATCTGGGCTTTATAAGATCTATACATCTTTTGTATCTGTTCCGCAATAGAATCGACTTTGTGATGTGTGGAAATATTTTGTTGACTAATTCCATCCAGCTTGGAATCAATTCTTTTCAGAACTTTGTTCTGTGCTACTGCGTTGTGTGTATGCCAGTTAAGAACTTCATCTGTAGGATTTGATGCAAGTGTACCTTGTGAAGTAATTCCTTACGCTTTGATATAAGGGTTTGAAATAACCCGTTGTGATTCATCAGTACTCCTAGACAATTGAGGAAAGTTATCCTCTTCTGGCCTTACTATCATGCAGGGTAAAGGAGTAGGAGTTTGAACAGGAATTGCTGGCATAAATATGCTAGATCCTTCAATAGATCTGCATGTTTTAGACGATCTGAGCATCTCCCCTAGAGAACTTGTTCTGGATCTTTCTATTTGTACCAAAAGACCATTATGATCGTCTTAATCTGGATCCTCATCTTGGTGAGGATAGTCACGAGAAGGCAAGCACTGAGATTTGGGCTTTGATTTCTTCTTCCTTCTTCGTTGATATCTTAGATCATCATCATCTGATTCTGACTCAGGTTTGAGGCAGATCTCACAGTCTGGTTCGCACATGGATGGGTCGACATCCCATATAAAGTGTCCACGATGATGACTTACATAGACTGGATCTCCATTAGATTTAAAATAATGGATTAGAGAACCGTCTTTACCTTCCGTATGAGAGAATAAGGGCTAGATCTTAAGGCTTGTTGCCCCAAATGATAGATCTGATTGTTCAATGGGCTGAATCATCAGGATTGAACTTGATGTAGATGGACCAGGCGTGTCGTCTCTAGGTCTGGTGTAGATGATTACAGGTTTGACATAAAGGAAACCTAACCTTACCTCTAAAGAATCTACTTTACAAAAGTATAGTAAGCACTCACCTAACTTTTACAAAAGTCAAAAGGATTCGCCGAGCGGTTATCTATAAGTTTCTTGCTATAATGTAGGAGGTACTTGTCGATAATTACTATTAATTATAATAAATGATTTTAAAACTAAAATGAACCAGCCAATTTTATCGAAATAAGTATAAATTAACCTAATTTTTAATCCAATTTGTGTTTACATCTTATATAAAAAAACCTGTTAATTAAGTAACAAACAGGTCAATTTTTAAGAAAAAATTTAGCCAAAATTTTAAGTAAAAAATTGACAATTTGTCTATCATCTTGAGCATGTAGGGCCAATTTCACTCTTGCACACCAACCTATATACCCCCTTGTCCTTGTTGCTCTCTAGTTTTGACACCTTTTAACCTATCAGTGATGCAAATTGAATTCTTGTACAAAAGTTGAGATTGTTAATGGCTATACATAAATTTTTTAAAAACTTTTTAATGAATTATTTTTTCTTTCAAGTCTCTCGTACAATCTAACTAATAAATTATGTTTTCAAAATTTATATTTATATTTATCATTTTTATATTTTAATTAAAAATTTTGTTTTAAATTATTATTGTCAAAAAATGACTTACTATTTTTATTCTTCAAAATATTAAATTTATTTAATCTCACTAATAAATTATATTTGTCAAATTTTAGGTTCTTTATTTATCTCTTTATAATTTAATTGAAAAGTTTTAAATTATTATTATTAAAAACTAATTATTATTTTATAATAAATTTGTTTAATAAATTGAATTAATAATTAATATATATATAAGTAATTTTTGCATAAGATAATTTAATAATATGTTAAAAAATAATATTTAAATTATAAAGAAGGACGCTTAAAGGACATTAAAAAAGAAGTTAGAATAAAATTAGAGTCCTTTCTATTGATTTTGTTAAAGTTCTTTCTACTGACTTTGTTTGAACATACTTCAACTTTTAAGAATCTTTCAATAAATGATAATATATAAATAAAATTTTTATTTTTATTTTAAATTTTATGTTAGATTCAATCTTATTTCAAATTATTAGTTTTATTATTAATAGACATTACTATTGATTTTTTTTATTTTAACAAAGTATTTTATTTTATATTATATTTTTAGTTATTCTTATTACTTTTTATTTATTATATACTGGTTTTAAAACGATTTAATACCTATTGAATCTTTAAATTTTAAACATGTTTTTGACCAATTCGATGTCCAGTTTAGTGTTTAAAACATTGATTAAAAGTATGTTTGGTTGTTTTTTTTAATTAAATTGGATGAATTTTAATGTTTGAATATAATCTACAAAAATCACAAAGTGCTTTTAGTTTTTCTATGACAATATATTTTATCATTAATTGTAATAATTCATTAATTACATAATTTTATTTCATTATAAAATAATTTTCAATGAAAATATTACGATTTTTGTATGTTTATTTGGGAACGTTAGGGAGAAAGAAACTATATAAAGAAGAAGAAGAAGAAGAATAAAATTGATATTAACAACAAAATAAAACTTTGCTTTGTATAATAAAACTACAACAGAAAAATCTAACATTAGTTTAGAAGATGTAGATATCTTAAAAGCTTTTGGAACAGCCTAAGGTAAAGATAAGGCTACGTATTATTGCACCTCTCTAATTTTTATGTTTCAGCAGGACTTTTATTGGATATTGTTATTGTTATTATAAATATATTTAACGCTTAATATAAATCTTATATTGAAAATAAATAAAAGATTAAAGTAATTTATATAAATTGATAATATAATGCTTTAATATTTTGGACCGAGTAAAAAGATTACTAAATTTAACAGTCAACATAAATGGAAACTTCCATTTCCCATATGTTTCCTTTTTAGATATACTGAGGCTTCTTACATTTCATAGCTTCGATTTCCCATATGTTTCCTTTTTAGATATACTGAGGCCTCTTACATTTCATTCACTATTATCGAAAATGAGGAAGCACTTTATTACTCTACTCAAAACTCGGGTGGTATTGCAACCAATAATTTTCTTATGATGCTGGTGATATCGAAGATGAAACCTTTGTCCCAGCAAGGAAGCTTCAGCTCTATACTAGTACTGAATCCACTACAGCTCCCTCTAAACCTATGCTTTGTGGTACATCATAGTCTACCCAAAATTTGAAAACGACGTTTTTAGTAGCAATTTGACGTTGCCTATAGATGTGGGGTCGTCACAATCTAGTTGGCTTACCAACAAAATCTTCACAGCTACTTTATACTTGACCAAATTTAAGGAGATGCAAACCATTGGAATTAAATAACTCAGAAAATTGGCAAACCCTAATATCAGATTGCCTCCCAAGTTAAATTTGCATTGAATTTAAAGAAATTAGAAAATTGTCAAACCCTAAAACCAGATTGCCTCCCAAGTTAAATTGCAATGATAATGAAGGTTCATAAAAATGGTCCCATCTTACCAAACTCATAGAATAATAAAAAATTACTAAATGAAGAGTAAAAGGAGCTTGGAAGGAATTACAACTTAAGATGTCCAGCAGCTGTTTACTTACAAAGAATGATAATAATCTCTACATATTAGAAGTAAACAAGGCTTACCCAAAACTTTTGAACGAGTAAGTAGCTACTAGCTATTGCCAAAAACCACAAGTTAAAAAAAAAAGGTTTTAAAAACATACACCGCTCCATTGGGACAGCTGGTTGGTATGCAAACCAACCCCGACAGCTCATGGCACAAGTGGAAGTAGTTTCCCGTCACCTCACCTAGAGCCCTGTGATGTTGCAAGTGACCGCTTGACTTCTCCACTCGAATGGTCAGCTTCGGATCATATAATATACAGGTTTTGTTATTTGAAAGTTTACAGGCGGTTTATTTATACAAGGGACGGTAATAAAAATAAAAGTTAATATAGTGAAGAGTGTGAATAGATATAATTATTATAATTATAATAGTTAGTTAAAAATAATAAATTATTAATATTACTATTGGTAGTGATTGATTAATTAAAACTATTGAGAAATAAAAATTTGATATATTTTAATTAGTTAATTATATTTTAATTAATTACATTGTAATTAATTAATTAATTTTATTTTAATCAATTAATTATATTTTAATTAGTCAATTAATTATATTTTAATTAATTACATTCTAATTAATTATAGTTTAATTAATTAATTAATTACATTTTAATTAATTAATTAATTACATTTATTGTAATTAATTACATTTTAAATTTTAATAAATTATAGTTTAATTATATTTAATTAAAAATTAAAAAATATTAGTGTTTGCGGGAATCAAAACCATTACTCCCACATATAGGAGGTATGGACTATTACCTAAAAATGGGGTATGAAAAAACTATTTAATCAACCATAATAAATAATCAACTATTACCATTCATCTCTTTTCTATTGACTTATTCTCGTGCCCTTTAACCAAGCACTCCCTAACTCTTACTACCAGATTCTAACTTATCTTCTCCAGATGAGAGTCTCATGATCAAGCGGCTAAGACTTCAAAACCCTCATCTTACACGACAACTAACTACAGGCTAACAACCCAAATCCAAAGCTTGAGCTCTTTAAATACTAAGACCATAGTCAATGACTAGATAAGTGGAGCGAAAATGTGTGACCCTGATACCAACCTATATAGTTATAATCTTTCATGCTAATCAATGAATGTCTTCCACCACACTTCAAATTAAACGCGAACAATTACCAATTATCTCTTAACTTTAAAACCTCTTTCAATTCGCAGCCTAGTGTCTTTAAAAAAGAAAGCAACTTTAAGTACGGTCATCACACCTTTCACAAAGCTACTTTTAAAAAGCAAACAACATTCTAAAAAGCAAACAATATGATGATAAAAGGAATTTGACATAAAAGTTTGTGGGCCACAAAGATTTTCTTTCATCAAAAGGCTCAAAAGTAAATATCTAAAAAGACGAGTCCCTGGTTCATCCTATGATTGAAGATTGGATGGAGAGTCTGGATTACTTAAACTGTCAGTATCATTTTTATATGTCTTTTGTCTCTTACTGTGACTGAGCTCACATATGTGAAGTTTATACGGGAATTGATTTAACTCATCTTCATTAGGACTATAAGTATCATCATTAGGGTTTTGAGTGTAACACCCCATGTTAGGGGTTAGAAAATTAAGAAATTTCAGTACATCGTTTGCTTTACATAATTGAGTATTCGCTGATATGTGCATATGAATTTTGACATATACAAATAATTGCACATGCATTCATTGACATTTTCCGGGTATAATTGATTTATAAATGAGATTAAATTGTGAATTATAGATTATTAGTAGCAAAAATTTATTTGGAGACTATTCGTAATATTTTGGAATTTTTTTGAGAATTTTAGGAATTTTTTTGAAACTTTTGGGGTATTTTAGATTAAGAAAAATGGACTAATAACATAATGACATGTAACACTTATAAGAGGATGACAAGTGGCCCACATGCAAGGGGGCCACGTGTCAATGAGTTATTAAAGCAAGATATTACAAATTGTGTTGAGGCAAAACTCAGTAACTTTGGTTTCTCTTCGGTATAGCTTTGGTCTTCTTTCTCATTGCTGTGATTTTCTGAAAACAAGGTAAGTAAAGTTCTAAGTTTCTGAGTTCTATAACTGATCTTTAGTGATGTTTTGCGTGCTGGAAATAAACACATGCATGAGATAGATGAGTTGATATATTGTACAGTAATTATGCATGAAAAACCGTAGGTGAGTTTTGATTTTGGTGTTTGGTTTGAATCTTGAGTTTTGAGTTGTATGAGAGTAAGATGGGCTAGAATGAGAG
>JAOTAX010019458.1:0-12183 GCA_025629825.1 Erythroxylum guanchezii
ATTAACTTTTTGCAACATCATTAACATGTAGTAGATATAAATTTTGTAACATTTTAAAAATGTTATAGATAAGTTTTTCATGACATTGATAAAATGCTATTGTTTAGTTTATTATAGCATTTATTGATATTTACAAATGATTTTATATTATATTTTATAAATATTATCAATTAACTATTTGTAACGTTTTTCAACTGTTATGTATTAACTTTAAAATGTTATAAAAGAGTTTTTTTTTGCAACATTACTAAAATGCTATTGTTAAGTTTATTATGATATTTACTAATAACAAACAATTGATTTTATGTTACATTTCATAAACTGTTATAAATTATTATTATTATTATTATTTACATCCTCCAAATGTTGTGGATATGAGTTTCATAACATTTCTAAAATGCTCTAAATTATTGTTTAATAACAATATTAAAAAATATGTTATTATTGAATTTATGAAAACATTTGTTGATGCTATTATAATAGTGTTACTAATATATCTTCTGTAACTTATATAAATAATGGTACACTAATGCGGAAACAAATTTATAACTATAAAATTAACTTTTAAAAAACATATTTTGTTGTTCATCAAAGATGAGCAAATCATAGATAATGAACACATAGACACTGATAACAAAAAGCAATAACATATGTCTCTAAATCGTTATTTCAAAATAGTTCCTAAATTATTGAAACAAAAACTGACTACCATATCATCTTCAATTTCCATGTGTTACCTTCCCATGAATAATACCCTTAATTTTCACAATCTACAACCATTGAAACAAAAATTATCAATATATTTTTCAAATATAGTAGAATGACATAACATATGTTACAAACTTAAGAAGAGTTGAAAACAAGAACATTTAAATAATTAATGCAAGACATTGACATAATACCAATAAAAGTAAATACTAAATCTTATTTACAAATTCACGAGAAAACAGAGAAAATAGTTAATTACTTAAAAGTTAGTTTGGGAAAACTATGTCAACTTTATCAGAAGGCCAAGCAACAGTACTACCTACGGCATCTTCGACATAAATCATTTCATATGCTGGCCGCCACAAAAATGCAGTAGGTACCCTAGCTATATCTATCCAAACTCTCATAGCATCAGGGCCAATAAGAACATGATGAACAAGTGCATCTGGAGACTGGTCCAATAAAGAAGCTAAAAATGCAAGGACTTGCACATTGCAAGTTAATGCTTTACTTATCACCAACAGTGATAAGAAAAGTACATAATTGTAACACTGCTCAGAAGCTTTGGATTAAACTTGACGAACTTTATGCAAAGAAGTGTCTTCCTAACAAGATGACACTACTTCACAATCTTGCTAACTATAAGATGAACACCTCTGTCTCCTTAGATGATAACGTAGACTATTTCTTTAAGCTAGTTCAAGATTTAGAAGTTACAGATGAGAAAATATCTAAGGAACATCAAGGTGTAGTAATTCTAAAGGCATTACCTTCTGAATTTAATGCATTTAAGAAGGTAATTAAGCATGCTAGTGGAGAATCCTTTACTGTAAAGAGGGTGTTAGACTCTCTAACGGAAGAAATAGTGGAAGTTAACCCTTTTAAGAAAGAGGCAGAATTGAAGTTTGTAGAGAATAATCAAGAAAATAAGTCTTACAAGAAAAATAGCAAGAAAGGAAAGAGGCAGTAGGGAAGTGGAAATGATAAGCACTCTAAGGAAGGTGATGAAAAGAAGAAAATAGGATAAGGAAAGAAGTGCTTTTATTGTGATAAGGAGGGACACTTTGCAAGGGATTGCCGAAAGAAGAAGAGGCATAAGGTAGCAGAAAGTGGAGTTATAAGGAATGTGGAAAAACAAGAAGATTCAAGTGGAGATGAAATCCTAGCTGTCACTGAGGATAGTGAAGACCTTAGTAGAGAATGAATTTTTAATTCAGGGTGTAAAATGCATGTCACTCCTCATAAGGACTGGTTTACTATATTTGAACCAGTCACTGCCAAGGTTAAAATGGCAGATTCTGGGTAGCAAAGGATAGAGGGCATTGGAAGTGATTCCATCAACATGTTTGATGGAAAGAGAAGGACCCTTACAAATGTCAGATTTGTGCCTGGAATAAAGAGGAATCTGATTTCTGAAAGCTTGTTTGATAATAAAGGCTTTCAGATCACGTCAAAAGATGGACTCAGAGAAATCCTAAGGGATGGTAGAGTCATTATTAGAGGAGTGGAAAGGGGTGGCCTATACTATGTTATAGGCTCAACAGAAATAAATCAAATTTCAGAAAATGGAAGCCATGAACTAACCAAGCAATGCAAGGTTGGGTCATGCAGGGAACAAAAGCTTGCTCCATCTCTCTAAACAAAGTCTAATCCTTGAACAAAATTTACAGAAGTTGGATTTCTGTGAATCTTATATGCTAGGAAAGCACCACAAATCAAGTTTCCAAAAGGGAGCTCAGAATGGAGTATGCTCATAGTGATCTTTGGGGGCCAGCTCAAGTGCCCACAGTAGGAGGGAACTTATATTTTATGTCCATAATTAATGACAGATCAAGAAAGTGTTGGGTATATCCTATAAAGAGAAAGGATGAAGCACTAGAGAATTTCATAAGATGGCATACTCTTATGGAAAATCACACTGAGAAGAAGTTAAGACGCTTAAGGACTACCAATGGATTAAAGTACTGCAATAAAGAGTTTGAGGAGTATTGCAGCAATAAAGGAATCTTAAGGCATAAAACAGTAAGAGCTACTCTTCAGCAAAATGGAGTTACTGAGAGACTTAATAGAACTCTCCTAGAAAAGACATAGTGCATGCTTCTCTCTTCAGGTTGCTCATATTCTCTATAGAGAGAAGCAATTAGGACAACAGCCTCTCTAATTAATAGGCTCCCAACCTTTGCTAATGTTTAAAAGACTCCACAGGAAATTTGAAATAGTAAGAAACCTAAACTCATCCACCTTAGGACTTTCGGATGTACAGCCTATGCACATCAGAAAGAAGGAAAATTGGACCCTGGAGCAATCAAGGGAGTTTTCCTAGGCTATCCGGAAGGTGTTAAGGGATATAAGATCTTACTACTACAAAAGGGAGGCTATAAAATATCATAAGCAGAGATGTCATCTTCAAGGAAGATGAATTCCTTCTGTTGAACAAGAATTCATCAAATTCTGACCTTTAAAGGGAAATTCAGGAGAATTTAGGGTCTATGAACCAATCAACTCCTTTTTATGTACCACCAGAACCTGAAGAAGGTGGCACTCCATAACCTATTGATGTGGAGCCTATGCAAGGCTCAACACATCATGAAGAAAGAAGAGAATAGGCTGAAGGTGTGAGTGAAGGAGAAACCCCACCCCTAACTTCGAATGATGTTTAGGAAAGCCTACAAGACTATTAACTCACAAGGGACAGGCAACCAAGATTGAGAATTCCTAATAGAATGTACACTAAACTAGACCTAGTTAAATTTGGATGCTTCATGGCTGAAACTGTAGAAAATAAGGCTCCAGAAACTTATGAAGAAGCCATCAGAAGCAAAGATGCAAAAGAGTGGAAAGAAGCTGGTGAGAAGGAATATTCTTCATTGATGAAGAATATGACTTGGACTTTAGTCCCTAGACCTCATAAAGCCAAATTAATTGAGAACAAATGGTTGTTCAAATTAAAAGGAGTAACAGAAGTAGAACCTAGGATTTACAAGGCTAGGCTTGTAGCTAAGGGATTTAGACATAAGGAAGGAATTGACTACAAGGAGATATTCTCTCTAGTAGTCAAATTCAAAACAATTAGGCTTATACTAGTTCTAGCGACTCTATATGACTGGGAAACCCATCAAATGGATGTCAAGACAGCTTTCCTATATGGAAAGCTAGAGGAGACAATTTACATGAAACAACCAGTCAAATTTGAGGATAAAAATAAGCTAGACTATGTTTGCCTATTGCAAAAATCCCTATATGGGATCAAACAAGCACCTAGACAATGGAACAAGAAGTTCCATAAGATTACTGCTAGTATGAACTTCATTAGAAGTTCATATGATTACTGCCTATACTTTAAAGATCTAGGAATGACTAAAGCATTTTTTATATTGGTCTATGTAGATGACCTAATCATCACAGGGAAGGACTTGAATAGAATTCAAGAAGTGAAGTCTGATTTATGCACTCATTTTGAAATGAAAGACCTAAAAGAAGCTTAGAAGCTTCCAGGAATGTAAATAATCAGACAAAGGAGGGAAGGAAAGCTTTGGCTTGTTCAAAGGAATACATAACAAAGATCCTAGCTCAATTCAATATAGAACAAGCTAAGCCTACTTCAGTACCCTTAGGATCACATTTACAGATGGTTTCTGACAAGTGTCTTAAGACTGAGGATGAACAGAGGGCTATGGCTCACTATCCCCTATGATGTAGGTGTTGGAAGTGTAATGTACCTTATACTATGCACAAAGCCTGATTTAGCTTATGCCATTAGTATCCTTAGTAAATTTATGGCCAATCCAGGTTTAGAACACTAGCAAGGGCTCAAGAATGTTCTCAGATACATATCTGGAATGATGAACTACGGATTATGCTTCTCTAAAACATAACTAATTAAATGCAACTACTTGTCTCTATATGGTTATGTGGATGTTGATTATGCAACAGATAAAGACACAAGGAAGTCAATCTCAGTATGTGTTTTTGCAGTATCAGCAAACACAGTCAGTTGAAAATCACAACAACAATCAGTAATGAGTTTATCAACTACAAAGGTAGAGTATTATATTATCACAGAAGGAGTAAATGAACTAACATTGCTATCAGGAATACTAAAGGAAATCAATGCGGACATCACGACACTAGTATTATATACAGATAGTCAGAGTGCATGGTGTACCTTAGTCGGGATCTAGTCCTCCATGAACGATCCAAGCACGTAGATATGTGATTATATTTTGTCAGAGACCAAATCACTAAGGGAATCTTCAATCTGGAGAAAATCAAAAGTGAGCAAAATCCTTCGAACTTTGAAACAAAAATACTAACCCAAAAGAAATTTAATATTTGCAGGGACTACTTACAAATTACAGAAGCCTATTCAACCTTACTGAAGTGGTGAAAATTAGGGCTTCGGGTTTCTCAAATCACTATTGGGTTTTTTATTTGAGCAAAGATTTATGGAGTAGGAGGGAAAGTGCGATAAAATCACCTATACTCCACCAACCTTCACTAAGAATTGATAGAAAACAAGTAAAAATTGAAGATAGAAGGTGAGTGTGTGTTAGTGTTTGAAGAGCTTCGGAGAGAGAAGGGGGAGAAATTCTAGATGGTTCCACCGGATAGAGACTAAGTGACTAGTTTAAAGACATGCCCACATAATACACAGTCATTTTCAACACATGACTAAAGCCTCAACCACAAACCACAATCGTTTAATACAAGTCAGAAGCATAAGACTAAAAACACTGTCGTGCGACTTACAATTGAAGCAGATACAAAACGCATAACATAGGATTTTGTCTTAAAGGCTCACGTGGAAGGCAAATGGAGTATGTCTAATACATGCAAATATGTTCGAAAGCCATCTTCTTCTCCATCAGCTATAAGAACAACACGGTTCAAGTATCAGAGAGACAACACAATACAAAAACTTCATTATTCAATTTACATTGTATTTAGTCTTTGAGAGTGCAAGAACAGAGTGAGAAAAATTTCAGAGAGTGCTAAATTACACACCTGTGGGTACTAGGAGAGTTTGGGAAGGCTCTTGGCAAGTGTAGTAAATACGCTTAATCTCTGTACTGTTTCTCATCTTCTTCATCATCATACTAGTGAATCACTACATCAGTGGGAACCTTGGACGTAGATAGTTTTAAACTATCGAACCAAGTAAATTTGATCTTCTTTTACTTGCTGCATTTCAATTTATCTGTAAAATAACAAAATTCTTTATCAGCCTTATTTAAAAGAATAGCAGAAAAGCAGTGATATCCCAACACTCAACATCCAAAATCATACAAAATTGACAATTACACAACTAACAAAAGTCACATAACTCTTGACCAAAAATTCAGCACCACATCATAATCATATCCCATAAAATCAGCTGCAAAATATTATCTAAGATAGCCTTAAAATCCTAGCCTCTAGGTCACACAAAAATTGTTGATGATTCATACCAAAAACAACAATACTTCAGCCCCATCTCACGTAAATTACAATCACAGTCTAGCTGCAATAAACCAACCAAATCTTTAAAGAATATGCTACCTTAGATAGCCATTATCCCCAAAATAGGTTATCCATTAAATCTCATCTTGATTAAGATTTTAAACTTATCAAACTTATTTTGAAAGAGTCTCAAATAAATCCAACTAAGTCTAATTATCAAATAAAGTCCAAAATTAAATAATAAGATATCATAACATACTTCTTAACAATCTCCCCCTTTTTTGGAATATTTGTCACATATTTGAAACTCCCCTTAAGAAGATAATTGGACACATAACATCAAGTCCACATATCATATAGGAGCTCTCCTTTAATTGAACATCGAGTTCCGAATAACTTCCAAGTAACATTCAAGTTCACATAACATCAAGTTCTTCAAGTTTAAGAAACATCCAGAGAGATAATAATCACAAATGAATAATTATCAAATCATCCAAATTTACCCCCCTTAGGACAAAAAGATGCCAAAACGAAGAATGCTTTCAATGCAATCAATCTCAGCATATAAAGAAACATAAAAATCAACAGTAGGTGCAACGGAAAAATCATAAGCACATTATGTAGTAACAAAAGGCGAAGATGAAAATTTATCACCAGTCAAACACTAGCCAACATATTATTACTCACATCAAAGCCATTCGCATACAATTGATTAAATTCATAAACCCCAAAAATGCATTCAACGAATCAGAATCAAACTTAATCAATCTCTCCCTCACATAAACCATTTGAAAACATATTTCCCAAACTCATACACCCTATGATATAAAGAGAAACCAAGACAGAACTTGAAAAATCCAAATCATATAAAATCTGAATCTTTCTATAGGTCTCTAACTAGGCATCAACATTGTCTCGACATAACTCCGTAAATTAAAATCCAAAGCAAAACTCTCAAATCATCAAACAGAGTCTCATTTTAACATCAAATATACAACATCCCACTACCACAAGGTACATACCAAAACATTCAAGAATATTCAAGTACATATCCTATGACAATGGCATGTTAGAGCATAAACAAATCCAACTTACACATGACATCATCTAATATAATCAGAAGTCATCAAATTTTTAAACCATTCATTGCATTCATTCACAAAGTCTAACTATTTCCATTAGACTAATATTTACAAAACCTCATACAAGTTCTAGCAAAAACTAGAAAATAAAAGCTGTAACTCTCTGATGTCAGCTGACAGACCTCTGAGTCACAACTTAGTCCAAAACATTCTTCTAATCTAGAATAAACACTAAGTCTCCTGTCTCGTACCTGAAAAACCATGTTGTAATTTTTATGAGTTTTGCGAACTCAATGAATGAATCATCATTGATAATTTCCCTGGATTCACGTACAGAAATCACATATTACACAATTATTCATATAGAACATGAATATTTCAAATATTCACACTGTCATAGCACATCAATTAATCAATGCAAATTAGATCATATATAAACAAATGCAGATAAATATGAGACTCCACATTTGTTATTAATGTTGTGACCGAGTGCCTGTCACATATACAAATAATGGCCCATTAGGCTCAGTCAGAAACATATATCACGGAGCGTAGCTTTATATGCCAAATCATATATCATGGAGCAAAGCTCTACGTGCAAGCACTTGATACTAACCACCCCGGTCACAATGTCTTTTATTTGAGCATGTATTTTATGAGATGCATTAATTCAGAATTTACCACTTATCACAATCATGTATAAAGCACAGTCAAAATTTTATAATCATCGGACCTAAGTTCGACATTCAAATTTTGTTGAGAATTCGCATAGCATAATACAACCAGAATTATCAAACAAATCATAACACTTCCAATACAATCCTAAATATATACTCGGACTTTAAGTCCGAAATTTAGAAACAATCGTAATAGTTCAATAATTGGAAGCTTAACAAATCAAATTAAATCAATCCTAGGGAATTCATCTAGGTTGACTCACATTATGCTCCAAGAAGCTATTGCCTAGATGATCTGACAATGTCCAACTGACGTCCAATATGCTCCTCTAAAACATACGCAACACATTTTCAATATATCACGTTTTTGCACTAATGTAAGTATTCCTTTATGCACATGTACTTATATAAAATATGCACAAAGCATGTTCAATGACAACTCTGGGTTTCTTATCAAATCATTCAGATATCAAAGTCCTCATTAATCTCATTTGTACTTATAATTTGAACCAAAATAAAACAATGTGAAAACAATTTCATAACATAATTGACCACTTTAGATTTTCTACCCACATGATTTCGGCTCAACTTTGCATAATTAATCTAATAAAGTAAATGACAAAATTAGGCAACACTTCCTTCTGGAAAGTTGTTCTCCAATGTCTTAAGTTTTTAATGACTGCAAGATCATCCAATTTGATTTAGTATTTTATGAGTTGTGCTTATAATACCATAGACTGTGTATATTTGAACTTTTGGCATCATTCCCTCTGAGTTTACAACTCACATCTTTCAGCCCAGATATCCAAAAATTACAAACTTAGTACCAATTGAAAGCTAATAGAATGAACTACAACCTTTGTGAAGACACCTTTGTCTAATTCGGCTTCTATCAATATAGTTTATTCAATAACAGCAGGATATGATTATTGTCTCAGGTAGAACTACAGCCTCAGTCAAGACTCAATTTCGAGCCAGATTTTGAAATGCTTAGAGACAGAATTAAAACTCGATTTTTTCAAACAATTTGTATCCCTGTGTCTCTAGTTTACTCAAAATCAAAACTCATCCCATTTGGATAACTATAGAGCAAGATATGGTCAAAATACCAAAGCATATTTGAACTATATAGGACAAGACTTCACCGCGGCAAGCCAAGGAAGTTGGTCGCGACGAACTTTTTCAGAAATGAAATTTCTCAGGAATTCTTAAAGGTTGGCCATGGCAAACTAAAAAGAATTGGCTGCGGCAACCTAAAGAGTGTTGGTCGCGACGAACTTTCACAAAAGACTCTTCTTCCCAACTTTTCAGATTTTATTCCCAGATTTCACATTCCTACAACGTTTATTATGCATTTATATACCCAAAACAAATCTCTAATTTTAGCTCATCAATACACATACAATTCACAAGTCCGGACTCATACTTAAACAACAAAATCCTATTCTCATACAAGCAAATTCCAATCTTTTGCAATTTTCCCACATTCACATATTCAACTCCTCATCTAAGCCATTTAGCACATGCATTCATTGAAACTTTACCGCTTTACCTTCTCATGCATGTATTCATTTCTAACACTAGTCATCATCAAAATCACAGTTCAAAAACAAGGTTTCCAGCGCAATTTTTTTAACAACTCTGCATTAACACCGAAACTACTCCACTTTTTCAGTTCATGCAAGAACTCATTTTCAACCATCAAAACATCCTTTACAACATCCAAAACTAAACTTAAACACAACTTACTTCATTCAGCTATGAATTCCAGCAATGAGAATAAATCAAAAACACTGAAAGTCTCACAATTGTTATTCGGATGCTAAGTGTTTCTTCACAGAGAAGAACACTTACAATGCATTATTCCTAACTCGAACATCATATTCGTGTATACTTTGCATGTCATTCACGTGTCTTCACACTTTCAAGCCATTTGTCACAACTAATTAACCATTTGTTATCTGCCTATTATTGCCATGTGTCACTCTTTCATTAGTCCATAAATCATGATTTTTTTTCAAAATTCAACAAAATTTTCAAAATACTTGAATTACACCACAATGACCAAAACGTAATTTAATCACATTTAACAACTCAATTGTACCCGGAAAATGACAATGAATGTATATACAATTATATGAATGTGCAAAAATGTGCATGTCACAAATAACTTATGCATAAGGTGTATTTTCCTAATTTCACTTAAATTCCTCATAATTTACTATTCTAGCCCTAACATGGGTAACGAGATGTTACAATTCTCCCCTCCTAACAAAAATTTTGTCTTTGAAATTCTTAACTGAATGATCAAATAGGTAGGAGTACTGATTCCTCATATGCTCCTTTGTTTCTCATGTGGCTTCCTCATATGCTCCTCTGTTTCATTTGGCAGTTCTATACCAGAAAGAACAAGTGTATAACCTGATATAACAAATGAGCTTGCAAAAGCATTATGTCACGTCCTATGCAGACAAGTTTTGGGACAATATATTGCATTTAGCAAGTAAGTTGGAGCCATCAAATAGGATAAATGGAGCAGCTCTGCAAATGCAAAGGGAACTACAGTGGTTCAAGGATTCTTTTCTTTACATTCAGTCCCATTTTTCTATCTGATTTATTTAACTTATTGCCAAGGTGACTACAACTAGTAGTATCATGATGTTTTTATGAACTTGCATACTGTAAAAGCCATGTGTTTAAAGATTGGTGTAAATCATCTTTCAGAAGATTAAAGACTAAAATCTTTGGGGGAGAAGAAGATGATGAGAGGTATTTCAAGTATAGATCATCTTGAATAATTATGTTAGGCATACTTGATTGGAAAGCATTTGAGGAAAAGGTTCTCAAACTAATTAATTTCAAAAGTTACTAAGCCTATTCATTCATATGTTTTTGATACCACAGATTCTCCATATTTTAGTAAAATCTCTTACTTTATTCTCTTTATTAAATATTATAATAGAAGTTTGGGTAAAAAATATTGAAGTACAAGTTTGAAGCTTTTATTGTGTTTGAAAAGTTCAAAACTTTGATTGAGAAAGAAAGTAGTTTTGAAGTTAAAGCTTTAAGAACCGGAGAATTTACTTAAAATAAATTTAAAAATGTTTGTATAGTGCATGAGATTCATTGTCCTCTTATAGTTTATAGTTCTCCTAAACAAAATAAAGTAGTGTTAAGAAATAATCATACAATTCTAAATATAGCGAGAACTATGTTGAAAGCAAGATGACACCTAAGGAGTTCGGGAATGTAATAGTTGCATGTGTAGTTTATCTTTCAAATCATAGTCTTATAAAGAGGTTGAATGATGTCACTCCATAAGAAGTATAGAGTGGAGTAAATCCTTTTACATCACACTTAAGAGTGTTTAGCTTTATTAAGCAAGTGCATTTTCTGGAATAAGAAAGATCAAAACTTGATGATTGAAATAAGAAATTTATTTTCGTTGGATAAAATAAAAACTCAAAAGGTTACACGTTGTTATTAGCAGAGATGTTAGAATTTGATGAAGAAACATTATGAAATTAGAGTTCTCAAATAGAGGGATCTTATAAATTCCTTACTCACATTGAAGATGAAGAAGAAAAGAAGGTTGTTTAAGAATTTAGAAATGATTTTTCTCCACCAATCTTACTAACCCATTATCTCAAGCATTGTCATCCATATCTTCATCAATAAATATGAAACTTCAAGATATCGAAGACTTGACAAATTTTATGATAGTCCTAACTTATTTTGTTCACTTATAGATACCAAGCCCTTAAATTTTGAATAGTTTGACAAGAATAAAAAGTTAATTCATACAATAAATGAAGAAATTCAAAACATCAAAAATAATCATCACTGTTTCTAAAACCCAATCGGACCAGCCTGTTCAACCTAATTAAGCATAAGCTGGCCTGATTTCAACCTAATTAAGCATAAGCTGGCCTGATTTTTATTCAAAAATTTCCTTTAACTATTATGAATGAAAAATCGGCCGGGTTTTTCTGAATTGTAAATATGCAATCTTATTCTTTAGTGAAAACTGGGTCACCGACGGGCACAACAATAGGCGGTCTTCCTCCTTAAGCTTGGGCAAGATTCCTCTAGCTAGTCACTTCTGGATCTGCTTCATGAGGTGGGTAGAGCAAATAATTGATTTACATATGATTTGCATGTCTTTAACAACCTACGGTAAGATACAAACTATTAAGTATTTAGGAGTAGACTTTAATACGGATTCATAAGTAACTCTAGGAATTCCTCTGTGGTACAATCAAGAAGTAGTCAATGCT
>JAOTAX010019484.1:0-12180 GCA_025629825.1 Erythroxylum guanchezii
ATTAAATTGTTTTGTGTGTATTAATTCCGTGATTTTATTGTAAAACTCTACGAAAAGCTTTAAAGATCTATTCAACCCCCCTTCTAGATCGTTTACAAATGAATGCATTAAGTATATGGTTCATCAATCTTACAAAAGTGCTAGGTGCATTTGTCAAACCAAATGGCATTACCATCCACTCATACAGTCCATCTGGAGTTTTTAATGTAGTTTTCCATTCATCACCTTGGAACATGCGAATTTGGTGGTATCCTCCAATTAAATCAATTTTAGAGAAAATCATAGCACCATTAAATTTATTTAACATGCCATCTAACCTAGGAATGGGATGTCGATACTTTACTGTAATTTTGTTGATTTCTCTATAGTCCATGCACATCCTCTAGCTTCCATCTGTCTTTGACATTAATATCACAGGAACAGCACATGGACTCATACTCTCCTTGACATAGCCTTTAGCTATAAGCTCTTCCACTTGTCTTTATAATTCCTTAGTCTCTTTAGGGTTACTATAATATGCTAGTCTATTAGGCAATGAAACTCCAGGCACCAAGTCAATTTAATGCTCAATCCCTTCGATGGGCGGCAAACCTTTTGGAAGTTCCTGTAGAAAAATATCACTATATTCCTACAAAAGAGATTTAGCAATAGAGGGAAAAGAATCATCAAGGTTAGCAGCATTAAAACAAGTTTCCTTATGCATCAACATTACAAGTGATTTTTTTTCATGATAATCATCTCTAAAATACAAGCTCACTTTCTTATCTCTCTTGCACTCAGTGTTTCCTTTTCCCCTCTCACTATCTCTGATTTTTAAATTCTCACTCTCACTCATTTTTCCCTTTTTCCGATTATGTTTTTTCAACTCAACTCTCTTTGTTTTTTCTGACTCCTCTCATTGTCTAAGCTTCAGCTGATCTTTCTATACTTCTTTAGGAGACAATGGGTTGAGGGTGACAAGTCTTCCATCTTTAGAAAAAGAATAAGTATTTAGATAACCATTACGTGAGATCTTACAGTTATACTCCCAAGGTCGACCCAAAAGTATGTAGCCTACTTACATCATAATCACATCACATAAAACCTCATCAAAATACTTGCCAATAGTAAATGGCACAATCACTTGCTCAGTCACTTTGACCTTCCCATAATCATTCAGCCACTATAGCTTGTATGGCTTACGGTGTTTCAATAATGACAATACAAGCTTTTCCATCAAATATGTGCTAGCTTAATTAGTACAGCTAATTCCATCAATAACTAAACTGCATACCTTCCCACCTACATTGCATCTAGTATGAAAAATATTTTCCCGCTGTTCTTTTGGAGCATCATACTTAGCCTGCAAATTTAAAGCTCTCTTTGTAGCTAGTAAGTCTCCATGCTCTGGATATTCTACATCACTTGCATCTTCTAAAAGTGGCATTTCTAGATCTGTCTCCTTTCCATCTATTTCAACAACCCCATCATCTTTTATGATTATAGCTCTCTTGTTAGGTCATTGAGAAGCTATATGGCCATCCCTTTAGCATCTAAAATACTTAGTTTTGCTGCCGCCAGTCATTGGAGTGGTTTCGTTATTCTTTTAAAAAATTTCGCTCTTTTCTTTAGGAGTGTACTTGTCTTCTTTAGATTTTGACGTAAACTTATCATCTTTGAATTTAGATGAATTCCTCTCTTCACTATTTCTCTTGTAGCCTAACTTCTAAGGCGACCCACCACTATTATTTAATTGAGACTGTCTAGCTAATTTTTTGTAACTAAGTTATTACTCTACTTTTATGGAAACACTAACTATATCTCCAATCTCCACATAATGTTGTAGCTCAACTGTGTCGGCAATTTCGTCGGCAATTTCCCTATTCATCCCACACAAGAATCTAACCATAGTGGCCTCTCGGTCTTTTACAACATCTGCCCTAATCATAGCCCTTTCCATTTCTATATGGTACTCTTCAACACTCTTAGACCCCTGTTTTAAGTTTTGGAGTCTTTCATGAAGTTCTCTGTAATAATGACTAGGAACAAATCTTGCTCTCATGACAACCTTCATTTCATCCTAAGTTTGGATAGGTCTCTCCCCATTTCTTCTTCTGTTAATTTAAACCTGATTCCACCAAACTATGGCATAGTCTGCAAATTCTACAGCTGCTAATTTGATATTCTTTTCTTTTGAATAGTGATGATAGTCAAACACAAGCTCTACCTTTCTTTCCCACTCTAAATATTGGTTTGGATTACTTAGACCTTGAACAGAAGGAATCTTCATTTTTATACTGCTCAGGATTCTATCAACTTCTTCCTTAGCTTTTAGTTCTCTTCTAGTCACATCACCTCTCCTTCAACCTCCTGTAGTATCCTCCCTAGTTTGAAATCTATCCCACTCTTCCATGTTTGTTTTAGTTTCAACATCCTCAAATGGTTGGTGGTGGTGTTAGTCGACCTCGTTTTGGAGCCTTTACGCTTTATAACCTATCTCCATAGCTTTCAAATGCAAGATTCATTTGGTTCATTTGTTCTTGTAAAGCCTTTAAAGTTATAACTAGGTCTTCTGAATCCTTTTTTTTCACTTGCCTTAGACATTACAAAGTAACAAGAAAAACAAGTGTAATAACGTTAGTTAAAAAGAAACCTCACTCACTCCTTTACATGTTTCACTCGAATAGATGATGATTCATTCATATTTTGCTCAAATTTTTTTGGCTTTTTCTTTTGATGTAAATCACTCTTGCCTTTTGGCACTCTTGATTCTTTTCCGAAATTCTTCGCCAACTAAAATTCCAAACAAATCAAGGACAATCAAATTGAAAGTGACACTCTTACTAAAGAAAATTTGAAGAAATCAAAGGGAAGTAATAAGAGAGCAATGAAAAGTAACACAAAGGTGTCAAGAACCAAAGAAATACAAAGGATAGAAAGAGAAATTTTGTAATAGGAATTAGATTTTCAAAGTTTCATCGTTCAAGTTTCAAAATTTTCAATTTCAATTCAAGCAATAATGCAATATAACTTCTAGCAATCCACACAAATTTTCTATCAATCACCAAACTTCACAAATTCCAACAAACTTTTTTCATTGACAACTTACAATCGCAACAATACTTCACGATGAACTATCGACAATCTTAGCAAATTATGATCAACGAATCAACAAAGCACTTTTTTTTAATTCTTCATATTTGTTTTGGATTTTTCCAACTTTTTTTGGACTTTTTTTCAAATTTTTTACAAGAACAATCTTAACAAAAACTAACCGTAAACACAACATGAAGTATGAATTGAAATAAAATTATGAAATAAGAACAACAAAGACGATATTAACAAACGACAATGAAACAATAACGATAAAATACGGAGCGAAATAAATAGTAGAAGGGAAATAAGGACAAAAGTAAATAGAAATTTGAAATAGCAAAGAAACAAGAAAAACAAATGAAGATGATAAGAACAATGGAAAGGAACATGAAACCGAGCCAAAGCTCTGATACCAAATGACGAGGACCCCTAGAATCAATTCGATTAGGAACCCCTTGATCGATCGGATCAAAACCCCAACCCAAGAATTTAAAGTTGTCAAAAGATCCTTCGATGCCTTAAACCAAGATTAACAATGCAATCAAAAAACCAAAAACGTATAAAGACATCAAAAGAATGCCACAAGTAATCTGATTAATCACTTGATAAGTTCGTAAAATCGGTTTATAGAGAATTTTGGATTGAATCCCGAAAAAAGTGGCCTAAAATTATTTTGAATGTAATATAAATAGGAAGTGCAAAAAATAACCTTTTAAAGTCAAAATAGGACTAAAAACGAAAAGCCTAACTAGAAAAATGAAAAGTCACTTAGGAAATCGAACAATTTTCTAGCAGAACATTCTTTAGTAAATCGAGCATATCTTGGGCTACAAACCTCTGATTAAGGAAAATATTATACCGTTGGAAAGCTAAGACAAAAATCTACAAGCTAAGAATTTCATGTTGGTCAGTTGGGCTGATTCTACCTAAATCAATGTTGGAATTTTAGCCCAAATCAGAATACGTGAATAGTGTTATTGCCTTGATGTTATTAATTATAACTTGATCTCTAAAGGCCTTTTTTTCATCAACCACGATACATATAAGCCCACCAAAAGCTTCTCTAGGCTTCCTAGCATTGTCATGAGTAATTGGTCCTTTCGGCATGATCAACGGGTCATCTGATAGTTGACTTGTCTTTCTACTCTCTCTTGAGCTCACATCAATAAACAACCAAAAAAATAGTTATTGAATCTAGTAATGTTAACAATAAACTTGCAACAATTTCTCTACCAAAATTTGACTCATGATCCTAGAAACTAGGCTTTTCTATTGAAACACCAATTTAACAGCAAAACAAATAGCAGTTATGTTCAATTCTCCTAGCACTTGTAACATTGAGGCAATATTACACGCCTTCTTACCTTTAATGCTGCAAACTCCCAATTTGTCTCTCAAATCTTCAAATTTGGCTTTTGACAAAGCCTTGATAAATATATCAGTCATTTGATCTTCAGTTTGCAATAACTTAAAGGAGAACTACCCTTACTTCTGAATCTCCCTAAGGAAATAAAATTTAATCTTGAAATTTTTTGTTTTACCATAAAAAACTGGATTTGAGGAGATTGATAAAACTACTTGATTATCAATAGAAATCTAAGTTGGTTTTAGCTGCACCACATTTAGATCTTGCAGAATTTTCCTGAGCCATATTGCATGGTTTGCTGCTGCAGTTGCAGCGAAAAGCTTAGCTTCTGTAGTACTTTGAGCAACAATTTCTTGCTACTTAGAACTCCAATTGATCACACCTAAATCAAAATTGAAGCAAAAACCAATTGTGTTCTTCATATCATCAATTGAACCTACCTAAACACTATCAGAAAACTCTGTTAAAATAAAACTTTTGCTACTTGTATACTTAATACTATAGTCAACAAGTCCTTTGATGTATCTCATAATATGTTTAGCAGCTTACATATGTTCCTCACTTACACAATGCGTAAATTTGGACAAAAGACTCACTGCTTCCACAATATATGGTTTGGAGGTAGTGAGGTGCATAAAACAATCAATTCAACTTCTGTAGTGATTCTCATTCACTTTGGCAGCACCACCATCCTTGCATAACTTCACTCCAGATTACATAAGAGTGTCAATAGCCTCACACCCCTCCATAAGAGTGTCACTAGCGTACGTACGTTGGCTTATGAATAGTCTAAACTAAGAAAGTAAGACATCAATCCCCAGTTTGTCATCTCTAATTCCTTCAGCAATTTAGCTTTTAAATCATCAATAACCTCTCGTTTACTTCTTGTGATCAAAATATCATCAACATAAATAGAAACAACAATTAAATCAATGCCAGCCTTTCTCACATATAGAGTTGCTTCACTTAGGCTTTTAACAAAGACTAAGCTTAGAAGGTGATCATCTATATAATAGTATCAGGCCTTTAGTGCCTACTTGGGACCATATAAAGCCTTCTTCAATAAATAGACCTTCTCCTTTTATCCTTGCACAATAAAGCCCTCTGATTGTTCAATATATATTTTCTCCTCCAAGAAACCATTCAAAAATGTAGACTTCACATCTAGTTCGAAGACTTTCCAACCCTTTTGAGCTGTAATAGCAAGCAGTAGATTAATGATGTCAAGCCTTACCACTGGAGTAAAGGTTTTAGAGAAGTCTACGCCAAAGACTTACACATATCCTTTTTCAACAAGCCTTACCTTATGCTTGTTTACTCTAATCCATTAGCATTAAGCTTAGTCCTAAAAACCCATTTTACCCTAATAACATTTCTGTTTTGATGTTTTTCAAGTAGTTGCCAAGTATTATTTTTATCAATCATTCTCTGCTCTTCCTTCATAACAACTATCCATTTTTTACCCTTCATTGCTTGTTTAATACCTGCAGGTTCTTCTTTACTTTTATTCTAATCCCATTTCCCCTCCTCCATAAATACAACATCTCTACTGATAATTATTTTTCCTGTATGTTGCTGAAATATTCTGTAGGCTTTTGAAGTATTGATGTAGCCAATGAATATTCCAGGATCAACTTTCTTGTCCAATTTATCTCTCTTAACCTGAGGAACGTAAGAGAAACATAAATAACCAAACACTTTTAAATTTGACGGAGAGGGTTTATGACCAAACCATCCTTCATAAGGTGTTTGACGGAGAGGGTTTAGTTGATAATCTGTTCAGCAAAAAAAAGCAATGTTGATTGCCTCTGCCCAAAATGTTTTAGGCAAATCCTTCTCATGCAACAAGTACCGAGTCACTTTCATGATGGTTCTATTTTTCTCTCGCTAACTCCACTACAAGAAAAAAGGTTTTTGCAATGGAAATTACCGATAAAAAATAAAGTTTTTCTGTCTAAAAATAAATTTGGCAATGGAAATTACCAAGGAAAGATACATTGAAGAAACGAATGTTGGTAAATTTAGTGACGAAAGTTTATATATCCATCGGTACCTTTAGCGATAGAATTTTAGACTTCCATTGGTAAGTTAAGGCAAATTTACCCACAAATTTATAATATTCCGTTGCTACTTTGAGGATGGAATCCCAATATTCTATCAGTGAATTTGAAATGATATTTTCCGTCGGTAATGTACCGATGGATGGTATCATCCCGTCGCTAATTAGTGACGAAATATTGTAGTTCCGTTAAGAAATTTAACTTTGATAAATTTCTACCAGCCTCACTTCCTACCGAGTTTTCTATTCATAATCTTATGATTTTTTGTATATTTAATTTCTATAAATAATATAACATTGATTGATAAATATAAAATAAACATTATCCTAAATGATAATATAATAAATTTAAAATGTACATGAATAAGTATCTTGAAAATAACTATACTTTAAGAATTTATACAAAAACTTAAAAGTAGCAAAACATCGAATACATTCAATTATCCATCTAAGTTATACGGGTGGTGAAGGCGGATACTCTGACTACTACGATGACTTCTTGTCCCTCCCCTTCAACTGATCCTTTTCATTATGGAGTTGGGCTATAAACTCCATCAACTATTATAACTAAGTTGCTAGCCTACCTATTATGCTCTTAAGCGGAATGACTCTTTCATTTGAGGCGGACTATCTATTAGATGTACCTGTAGTAGATGTGGAGATTACGAATGATATAAGTTTGCAAATGAATCTAAGCCAAAAATCATTCCACAGCAATCTCTACCACCCATTGCATCAGGATATGCCTGACTCTCATCAAAAGTTTCAGAGTTCTACAACAATCAATTACACATCATCTCCTCAAAAAAACATACATTCAAAATTGTAACAATCAATCAAATGAACCTAAGCTGAAAATCCTTCCACAGTGGTCCCCACCACCCACTGCATCAAGATATGCCTGACTGCCATCAACAGTTTTAGAGTTCTACAATAATCAATTCCACATTATCTCCTCAAAAAAACATACTTTCAAAATTGTAACAATCAATTTTTTCAACTGGTAAACCAGGAACCCTAATAAGTTTCTTCATAGTGTAGAAATTATCAACCATTATGTGATCAGGAGACAATGATTCATTATACCAAGCAAGAATTTTATCCAAACTTTGATTAGAAATATGCCTTTTAGACTTTATGTTCAATATTCGAGCAATTGAAGATAATTAAGTCCCGGTCTTATAATTTGGACATAATTCTTAGTTAGCTAATTTTAGCAAGTCAAAAAACTTTTTTTGCATGTGGGTTTGATTCTTCTTCAAGATTTTATATATTTTCCTAAAAGGTATAACTAGCTGCATCATAAACAATTTCCATGTAAGGATTTTCAATTGCACCTACATTATTTGTTATAAATCCAGTCCCCTTTTCAAACCCATCCACATTTATTGACGAGTTTACTTTATTACCCCTTGAGGTGCTACAAATTTATGGCTGCCCATTTTGTGTTAACTCAAAATAATTAGGACCAAACCCTTTTATTAACATTAACAAGAAGAAAACAATTATGTTTGCACTTTTTATATGGACATCTGATCTTTGGACCAACCATATATGTAGGTTGAGAACATACAAAGTGAATAAAAGCTTCAGATCCCTCAACAAACTTAAGATTAATGAAACCATCAAGAGTTAATAGTCTATACATCCAAGATCTATCGACTTTACTCATTTCTACAACACTGTTATTTAAAAAAGTGATTTCATAGTTAATGTCCTTCATTTCCCCTAAGTTTACAGAGCATTTAATCTTTACTTTATAAAACATCCCATAAGTTTTTACAAGTCTCTGACCATTTCCCCTCCAAATTGATACCAACCTATCCCACCATATGAGTTCACAATTTTACAAACTGAACATATGTAAGTATCAGTTAAATAAAGCATTATGCCAACTAAGAACTATGGTACGTGACATTATTTACACATATGAATCGAGAAAGCAAGTTCTCGCTGTGGCTCCTAGGCTTATGGAATTTTTCACCGATAAGCCTTATGGGAGTTGCATCACGAGTTTCTAGCCTATATACCATCCTAAGAGCTTATCATACCTCAAATCATCCATAATTATAAAAACTTATTTGACTTGCAGTAAATACTTATGTAATTCATACATCTAGTAATCAATCATTCTAACAATATTCCAAACAACAACATACAAAAAAACAAGATAACTATGTTTGCATCAATCACCTACAAGTTGATTTCCAAAGTTTGATTTTAAATAAGCACTATGGTTTATGACTTTGTTACACCATATGAATCAAGAAAGTAAGTTCTCGCTATGACTCCTAAGCTCGTGGAATTTTCCATCGATAAGCCTCTTAAGAACTACATCATGGGTTTCCAACCTATATACCATCCTAAGGGTTTATTATGCCTTAAATCATCTATAATAGATTTTGTTTCCTATAAATGAAGAGTTGAACTAATCACAATGGCTTGTCAATTCTTTATGTTTCAATTTAACTAATACCCATACATAAATATTTAGACTATTAAACAATTTAACAACTCATCAATCATTGTTAAAGGTGAAATTACAAAGAAAACACAAAATCGATCACATTGTAGACATTACTTAGTTGAATGGCTTACCTTGATAGACAGATAATGACAAACTACAAATAAGACAAATGACGTTGGACAATTCTTGATGTTCTTTAACACAAAACATGACCTGTAAGAAAGACAATTCATATGATCATGTATTTTTCATATTTTACATATAAACAACATAAAATTAAAGGTGAAAATAACAATATTTGACATTTAAAGACATAAAAAGGCATGCAATACTAGTAGCTCGATAAATAAGAACAATGAGAATAAGATGAAGGGACCCTCTTAAATTAAAGAGGCTAATAAGAAGTTACAGGTAGATCAAGTAAAGTTGAGAAATAAAAGATTAAGGAAGTCTTGAGATGATAAGTATGAACTAGTTTAAAGTCTTAAGATCATAAGTATGATAAGAAATAAACTATACCCTGGGGTCAAAAGAGTATCAAAAGTATTTAGATGTGTACATAAGTAATACTAATATGATGAAGAATGAATTGTATGATATAAAATCATGTAAGAATATGGCTATTATTAGCAATCATAACTTAGGTGAATTAAAGCATAAGATTAAGACATTAAAGAAGGAGGCTAATTCTTTCAAGTACTCATTGTCTAAATTCAATAAGGAAGTCAGAAACTAAAAATCATGGTAAGAGCATAAAAGAATCCAATAATAGGTATGAGATTAAATATAATTATAGGCATGCATCCAATTATAATACTACATTTATCAAAGGAAAATATTTTCATATTGGATAACCTTTGCCTAAGATGAAAAATAAACAAAGTGCATCAATATCTAAGCATGCATGTAAATCATATACATATGCTTCACCCATTAGGCCTTACTTTAAAGGCAAGTCTTATACATTCATTTATGGTTAAAAATTTAGACATAGAGCTCAATATTATCAGGAAAAAGAATAGTTATAAATTCTATGCAAAGACATAAGGTAGCATGTAATCTCATTCATAGTCATCTATTACTCAACATTATTTTAGAAGCAAGAATCATGCTCCCACATATAATAGGCCATATATTAAACATAATGTCATAGCACACATTTTTGAAGTATATCACATCTAGTTTTTATTTTTAAAATTAAACCTATAAATATAGAAGAAGCACTTATTCATGAAAGTTAGATATTGTTTCCTATAAATGAAACTTTGCCATTTCAATTTAATTTTAAGACATAATATCTACTATAGGTATTGTATTTTTATTTTCAATCCCCAACCCTTAGGTAAGACTATAATTAATGTACAGTATAAACTAATTCTAATCCTACAGTATAAACATGTCAACTTTGCATCTATCTTTTGTTTTGCCATGTCATGAATGATTTGTCTCATGTATTTGCTTTTAGTTCTAAAACTAATCAACTTATACATGATTCACCATCATCATTACAATTTTTTTCCTAACATATGTTTTTACCTTCTGTTATTGTTAACAATTAATATTTGGGAAACCATATATATGCTATCACGACTCGGTACCATATCGAGCCTATGAAAACTGCCGCATAATTGGGCTAAAGACACTCACAGTATCCTTAATCAGACTATGTAAGGCTAACTGAATATCTTTTTTCTTTTTTTGAAAAATTTGAGCAGTATAACAGCTATATTTTAAAAATTCCAAAACCTGCAAACAATTTCAAATACACTTCTATATTCTCATCAAACCGTAACTTTAGGACTCTAAAGTTCACTCAAGGCAATCTCAACAATAGTATTGAAAATTCATATATAAAATCATTTATAAAATGGAAGGCAATCAAAAGTTATCTTACAAAATCATAAATAATATCTATATAAACACAGTTTATGAGCTACTAGACAACAAAAGTACAAAATAAGAAACTACCCACGTATGGTAATACCCTGAAAATGTCAAAAGACCACGTGATCCACTCAAACCTTCAAACTCACTAAATTAACCTGTATGATTGGAGAGCGGAGGGGGTGAGTACACTAGGTACTCAGGGAGTAGGAAGGACATATATCAAAAATAGAATTTGATCATACCAAGACGGAGTAGATAACCTATGAAGGGATATACATGACATAAAAACACATAGGCCTAGCCTATGCCTCATCATATATTGGTTAGGAAATACATAGGCCCAGCTTATTAATCACCCATCTTGTGGATATAAGTTCCAATTCTAATATACAAATGCATAAAAACATCAGATGTACAAATAAAATCTCATCAGAAAACAAACATACGTGGTGAGTCTAGACTACATTCGACAAGAGCATCATGACTCTAGGTGATGACCTCGTCAGTGTCCAGATCCTAGGTATGGAATCACCTGTAAGTCCCGAAGAAAGGTGTCGATATGGGGACTTGACTTTATGTACCAACGTCAAGGGTACAAGGATCGCTTAATTTATTGTGCCTAGCACACGATGGACCAATCGTTTCCTCACCAATCACAAATCATATACAATATTTAAGAATCAAAAATCAAGTAAGGCATCATGCCTTTATTTATCGGTCCAACCAATAAAATGAAACCTTACTGTGGCTCTAAGCCAAAAGAGAAAATATACACGTAACATATATGATTCATTTATGCATAAGTAAGTTCGAAAACATTATTTCGTGTCATAAAAGTCATCTTTTGCACTCTAAGTGCAAAGTTGTTCAAAAACATAGTTTCAAAAATAAAACATTATTCTTTTACACTTCGAGCGCAGGTTTGTTGAAAACAATGTCATGTCTCAAAATACGAAATAAAAACATCAGTTTCACTACAATAGTAAAGAGTTATTCAAAAAAATATTGTTTATTAAATACACAAATATGCTAGCATCTATTGGAGATTAAATTCTACTCTGCATTACCTAGGTCCAAAATTCACATACAAGTCATCATCATGTCTTAGAGTGATCTAATCCCATATGAGAAATATGGTTCCCCAACTCACCTCAAAAGAGCGTGTGCACTACTTTGCCTTCAAAAATTCTCAGTACGAGCTCCTTGATTCCTAGCTCCCGAGCCTTTATACATAAAATACATACAATGAATGTTGGAACCCATACTCGGATATCCAACCTCTTACGAAAAACCAATCTAAACCAGAGCATTTCTACTCTTGCTCTG
>JAOTAX010019566.1:0-12176 GCA_025629825.1 Erythroxylum guanchezii
ATTTTCATATTCTCACACTTTTTCTTAAGGCACAAAATCATCTATAACATACTACATATACATACAAAACACTCATTAAATTTTCATTTCATATCTCTAAATTGCCACTTAAGGCTCGGGGTCCAACAATTGGTCATAACTTTGTCATCCAACCTCCAAATGACCTAATTTTTGAACCAATAGATTTCTAACACATTTCTCTATCTCTACATAAAAATTTATAAATTTTGGTATTAATTTGAAAAAGATTGATTGAAGGAAAGTGAGAGAATCTGTTGCAATAGTATGAATTAGTATGATTTCACTAAACATGCTTGGGTATTTCGGTTATATCTTATTCTGTAGTCATCTAAATGAGAAGATATTTTATTTGGAGTAAACTAGAGAAATAGGGCTACAAATTACATGAAGAAGTCGAATTTAGATACAGTCTCTAAGACATTCAATTTCTGGATGGAAGTCAGGTATAGTGTACAGTTATAGAATGATAACAGTCCAAAAATATTTGGAGTATAACTTTCAAAATACTGAACCAAATTGAGTGATTTTGGTGTCAATAGAAACATAAGACATAAAGGAACACTTTTCTAGAAGAGAGCAACCAAATTACTTCATTTTCACTCTCTGATTGATTGTGAACAGTAGACCCGAAAGTGTGTCTTGGAAAAATCTGAAGTGATTTAATGAGAAAGGAATAGAGATTTTAATGGTTTTAGTGAGACATAAACCTAAGTATAAATTATATTTGGATGAGTTTTGATATGAGAATGATTTTATGATGAAATTGATGAAAAAATACCCGGGATTGTCATAAACATGCATTGTACATATTTCATTTCATACATGTGCATTTTTGAACACGTATAATTGTGAAAATTGTGATATATGTGTATGTTATTTGATTTAGAGGAGCAATTGGAATATCAACCTCTAGACATTGATGGCACTTGCAGGCTTTAACTTCAGGAGCAACTTGTGAGTAACCTAGACGGTTCTACTCAATTATTTGTTGTGTTAGATTATGTTTGAATTGCTTGATGAATGTGAAATGAATTGTGTTGATTTCCAGACAAAAGGTCCGATGATTGTGAAATGTGATGCGATATTGAAGTGCTACTTGAATGTGAATGGGATGAACAATATGCTTCATAATATGATTGATTGTGATAGATGCATTCCATACATGAATGCACAATCAGATAATGGCAGTTGTAACTAGAGTAGCCACCGATCAGAGCTTAAAGCTCAACGTGTGAAGAGAGCCTCGAGCTCAAAAAGTAATTAAGAGCCTAAGGCTCACTATGTAAAATGAGCCCTGTATCCACATCAGATAAGGGACAGTTAGCAATGAGGCCAGTATCCAAAATAGATACGGGACTGTTTAGACACTCGGTCATAACAACGTAACAATTGGAAGGGAGTCTAATGAGCATTTCATATGCATTTCTAACATGTATGTTGATTGTTTGAGATGCCGAATTGATTGCTCTTAAATGTAAATGTGATATATGATACCTATGCAAAAGTGCAAATATGTGAACTATATGTTATGTGAATTGTTGTGTTGTATGAATTGAGTGAACTATCGATAATAGTTACCTCACAGAGTTCGCAAAACTCATCCAAAATTTGCAAATATTTTTTAAGATCAGAAGAATACTCCATTAGGCAGCGGGAGTATACCTACTACATGCAAGCGAGAGATAAGGGTCGGGACCAGTTCACGTCTGCATTTATAATTTCCTATTTTTGTATAAATTTGTATAGTCCGTGATTTCTGTACAATATGTTTTCTGAAAGTTTTGAAAAATGTGTATATGATTTATGTTGTAATGTAAAGACATTATGACCAAAGTGTTATGTATTTTTGAAATAGCCCAATTGGCTATTGAAAGTTCTGTTGATTATATTATTGTGATTGAAAAAGTTTATGAATAAAGTGGGCCTGATTTAAAATGTTGATTTCTACAAAAAGGTGTGTATATTTGTTATCCAAAAAAAATTTATACCGATTTTTGACTGACTGAGTGCTCTAGCATGCCACCCTCGAGGAGCTTAGACTCAGACATCACTGATGATGTCGGGTACGTGTCTTACAGGAGTGGTGTGTTACATTTTTTTGGTATCAGAGCCCATAATTACTATCTTATATGGGCATTTTTGAAATATGTGTCAAGTTGCATGCATTTTTGTCATGTCTTAGCACGCAGTAGCAACTAATCCCCAGTCTGAGCTGGATTCATATGAGTCACATGAATGAGCATTTGTTGAGAGTCTGAGTAGATAAAAATAGTGAAGAAAATGATAATCTGCCAGAATGTGAGAAAAAGAAAGTTTGTGGATATCTAGAAAGGAGAAATAGTATATGGTTCGATAAGATAGATAGAGACTCACTGCTTTGGTATTGGTGGATGTATTATTGAATATGATGTCAATATTGTATTTTGGTTGTATGTCCTCGAATATGATATAAATGTGAATACACAGTCATAGATTGTTTAAGGAAAATAGGGATATAAGCAGAAATGATGAGATTAAAGTATACAAGCAGAATAGAATGAGAAAACATATATATATATATAATGATCTTAAGAAGATGAACTAGTTGTTGATTAACATGATAAGAGCTATGATCCTCCGTGAGAAAATAATAGTGAAAATTGAGATCAGAATTTCAGGATGAATATGCATCTATAACTCTGAATGGCTTGCGAATTTATATATGTAAGATGAATAAATGACAATAGGAAAATGAGATAGAAATGAGGAAAGAGAAAAGGGGGAATGAAATAGTCATAAATGACTTAATAAGAGACGAAAGATGTGTAGTAAGGAGAAAGTTAGAAATGAATATAAGAGAGGATTTTATGTATGAATGAGATAAAGAAAAGATGACGAAACAAGTGAAAAGAATTGATGCACTTAATATGGTAGTTGAATTATTATGAAATGATGTAGCATTAGAAGAGATCAATTCTGGAAAATTGGAGTAGAATTGATGTTAGTAAGTGAGTGTATTCAAAAAGTAAAAAGAATATATTGTATACTAGAGGAAAAATATGTTAATCACAAATTTGGATATTGAGGTTATCAAATCTAGTACAAAAAAAGCATAAAATGTCGAGTTGAATGTTGGGCAAATCAAAGTACTATTAGCTATTGAAATTTAACATCAATTCTGCAGGAATAGATTAACAAAGCCCAAATTGAGGATTCAGAAATTGTGAATCTTAGTGAGGAAATTGAAAATGAATCTGAAGTTTTGAGTATGAATAGGAAGAATGATATTTTGTGATTGAAATAAGAAGAACGTGTGTGCAATAAAGATGATTGAACAAAGAGATTACTAGAGAAAGCAAGTAACAACCTAAGCTAGACATCCTAGTAGGAATACGCCGAAATAGTATTTAGCTACTAAGGATGTAGAAACAAGTGACTGAATGTTTGAATTACCAACAATCCTAACTATTAGAGATATGCTTAAAGCTTATATGTTTGGAGTTCATAGGAACATGAGATCAATGTATAGTTCAATTGACTACAGGCATAACAATCGTTATCATAATACTATCATTAAAATAATGTATGAGGCATTATACGACAAAAAGAGTCGTTCGCCCTTACATTGAAATTATGAAGGCCTAAAAATGGTTAAAGGCTAGAATAAATTCAAGATACTGTAGTGTGTGGAATGAATCTGTAATAGAAATTAAGTGGCTTATGGAAAATGAATGAATTTGATGGATTAACATCGAGGTTATGGAATATAGTGAAATAGACATAAGAGTTGAATGTATTAACACGGAAGAGAAGGGAATTATCAAAGGAAAGATGAAGTGCTTTTGTGAGTACCCCGTAGTAAGGTGTGCTCAGATTTGGAGAAAGGATAAGCTAAGCTACTATGAATTGGTATGTACGAAAATTATTATGAGTTAGTGTTACTGATAAAAGATGTCTTAGATTCATAATATGTTATATGTGAATATGCTAAGAAATAATGACATAATCTGACAAAGATGTATTGTTGGCTTGTGAAGTGAAAATCTGAATTATATATAGGAAACAGTTAAGACGGTGTGATATCTTAAGCAATAATTAGAGGATTGATTGTTTACATTGAATATGGTCAATTGAAAGAAAATTATTCGAGTGATAAAGTTAAATGGGAAACGGAGTAGTAATTAAGGAAACAATACCCCTGCCTTCCTGATCAATTAGATAAGAATTTCGAGGACGAAATTTATTAAGGAAGGGATAAATGTAACATCCCGTTCCCATACAAAGAGTTAGAACCCAAAAATTCTATACATGTGAGCTCAAAGAGAGATTAAGAAAATGTATTTCATGCTCATGTATAATGTTAGCATATTCACACATAAATATTGAATCTTTGCACATAAAAATAATTATACATGCATTCATTGACAATTTTCGAGTATAATTGTTTATAAATGTGAGTATATTGAGAATTGTGGCTTTTTTATATATATGTTAAAAATTGATTTGGAGAGTGTATAATTTGATTTACAATTTTTGGTTAATTTTAGGAAAATTTTGGATATTTTTGAACTAGAAAAAATGCCAAGTGGCAGAACAATTGATGAATATCAGTAAAAATAAGAGTCAAATGGCAATGAAAATTCTTATAAATGACTTTGGGATTTATTGACTCATGTCATTGAAAATTTGGGGTTGAAAATTAGAGGTAAATGGACTAGTAGAATAAAAAATCAAAAGTGGGACCTTAAGAAAGTGATAAGTGTCACTACCTTCATCACTTACTATTCTTTTACCCAATTAAAGACCATCCCATGGTCTTTTACTTGCCCATTCACGACATATGCTGCATCTCTCCATCTACTTCTTTTTCTTCATCTTCCTCTTCTTCACTCACGAAACTCACTCTCATCCTCACCATGCTGAGTTTTGGACTAGATCTTTCACCTTGTTCTCCAAGATTTGTTCTCTTCTCCATTTTGTTACTAAAGACCTAACCCTACAACCTTTTATTGATGATGTACGTGTAAGAGAAGGGAGCTAGGGTTAAGAGAGATCTTGAAGATTTTGAAGAGTTTGGAGCTAAATCAAGTAAGTAGCTTATTAAATATCATGGGTTTTGTTAAATGAAGCAATTATGATGATAGTTAGAGGTTAATGTTATGAAATGGTGTTTTGTGTATGTATGTGTCGTGAATGATGAAGAGTATGTAAATTTCTTGCTTTTATTGAGATATTTTAGAGGTTGAATGATCATGAAAAGGGAGTTTTGTATATGCTTGAACGTTGGTGAAGAAATGAACATATATATATATTGATGTTTTGTTTCATATAAATACTAAATAATGGGATAGGAGTTGTTCTATAAATGATTGATGTTGGGTATGATGAGTAAGAAACTATGAGTATGCTATAATGTTCTAAAGATGGATTGGTTGTGAAAAGGATGTTTTAATGAGAATTGGAAGTTGATGAATATAAAGATGAGTGTATGACCTGTTTGGTGTTAATGGATGAGTGTGGAAATGAGATTGAAGGAGTGATTCAAATATGCTCTGATTAATGACCACATATAGATCATGAATTGTTTATGGATGATAATGAGTTGAAATAACGTTGAGAATAAGGAGTAAATGAAGTAGAAAAGGGTGATATTGGTACAAGTTATGTTAGGTGCAAAATCTAGAAAGTTTGAAGATGCTTGACTGGAAAATGTTCACTGAGTATGATTCAGTCGTTTAGCCTTAACTTTTTCTCTAGTTATCCAAATGAGATGATTCTTAAATTAGATTAAACTAGAGACATATAGCTACATTTTTTATGAAAACATAAAATTTAAATTTGTCTTTAAGAGTCTCAAAGTTTGACATGAAATTGGGAATTGGGTGCAGTACACTGTTGGATGAATGTATATAATATGCTTTGACTTTGGGGGGGAAACTGTATTGATCTAGGAAGATTTTGATAAAATTGTCTCATGAAATTTGTAGATCTTTCTTTTAGTTTTCCAACGGTATATAGTATGAAATTTTTGGACATCTGAGTTGAAAGTTATGATTATTAGAAGTTTGTGATGCTGCATAGGATGGACAGTCGGGACAGCTACATTAATTGAAAATTTTGACCCTTTTGAGGAAAAATATCTTTTTAGAGTCTTCATAAAAGTTGTAGATCTAGACGTCTTCTTCAAAACGGTCTTTGAATGACTTTAATCCGATATCTCTAGTGAAAGTTATGCCCCTTTTTACCAATACAGGTCAGAAAAAGAAAAGGGAGAAGGGGGAAGTCACGATCCTGCTGCCGAAATTTGTGCAAGTCTCAATCGCGAGATTGTTGCCGCGCACGAAAGTCGTGACCACGACTTGTCACATTCGCGACCGGCAATCCCCCCCTCCCTAAACCTAAACATGTTCCACTCTATTGACCATAACTTTTTTACCCGACCTTCAAATGACCTAATTTTTTAACCAATAGATTCCTAACACATTTCTCTATCTCTATATAAGAATTTATAGCTTTTGGTATTAATTTGAAAAAGATTGATTGAAGGAAAGTGAGGGAATCTGTTGCAATAGTATGAATTAGTATGATTTCACTAAACATGCTTGGGTATTTCGGTTATATCTTATTCTGTAGTCATCCAAATGAGATGATTTTTAATTTAGAGTAAACTAGAGAAATAGGGCTACAAATTACATGCAGAAGTCGAATTTAGATACAGTCTCTAAGACTTTCAATTTCTGGATGGAAGTTAGGTATAGTGTACAGTTACAGAATGAGAACAGTTCAAAAATATTTGGAGTATAACTTCCAAAATATTGAACCAAATTGAGTGATTTTAGTGTCAATAAAAACATAAGACATAGAGGAACACTTTTCTAGAAGAGAGTATGATCAAATTACTTCATTTTCACTCTCTGATTAAATGTGAACAATAGACCCGAAAGTGTGTCTTGGAAAAATCTAAAGTGATTCAATGAGAAATAAAATGTGATTTCAATGGTTTTAGTGAGGCATAAGCCTAAGTATAAATTATACTTAGATGATTTTTGATATGAGAATGATTTTGTGATGAAATTGATGGAAAAATGCCCAGGATTATAATGAACATGCATTGTACATATTTCATTTCATACATGTGCATTTTTGAACACTTATAATTGTGCAAATTGTGATATATGTGTATGATATTTGATTTAAAGGAGCAATTAGAACATCAACCCCCAGACATTGATGACACTTCTAGGCTTTAGCTTCGGGAGCAACTTGTGAGTAACCTAGACGGTTCTACTCAATTATTTGTTATGTTAGATTATGTTTGAATTGCTTGATGAATGTGAATTGAATTGTGTTGATTTCTGGACAGAAGGTCCGATGATTATGAAATGTGATGCGATATTGAAGTGCTACTTGAATATGAATGGGATGAACTATGTGCTTCATAATATGATTGATTGTGATAGATGCATTCCATACATGAATGCACAATCAGATAATGGCAGTTATGATCAGAGTAGCCACCGATTAGAGCTTAAAGCTCAACGTATGAAAAGAGCCTCGAACTCAGAAAGTGATTAAAAGCCTAAGGCTCAATATGTAAAATGAGCCTTGTATCCACATCGGATAAGGGGCAGTTAGCAATGAGCCCGGTATCCAAAATAGATACGAAATAGTTTAGGCACTCAATCACAACAACGTAACAATTAGAAAGGAGTCTCATGAACATTTCATGTGCATTTTTAACAAGTATGTTGATTGTTTAAATTTTCGAATTGATTGCTCTTAAATGTAAATATGATATGTGATACCTATGCAAAAGTGCAAAGGTGTGAATTATATGTTATATAAATTGATGTGTTACATGAATTGAGTGAACCATCGATGATGGTTACCTCGCTGAGTTCGCAAAACTCACCCAAAATTTGCAAATATTTTTCAGGATCAGAAGAATACCTCGTTAGGCAACGGGAGTATACCTACTACAGGCAAATGAGAGATAAGGGTCAGGATCAGCTCGTGTCTGCATTTATAATTTCCTATTTTTGTATAAATTTATATAGTCTGCGATTTCTATACAATATGTTTTTCGGAAGTTTTGTAAAATGTGCATATGATTTATGTTGTAATGTAAAGACATTATGATTAAAGTGTTATGTATTTGTGAAAGGACCCAATTGGCTATTGAAAGTTCTGTTGATTATATTGTTGTGATTGAAAAATTTTACAAATAAAGTGGGCCCAATTTGAAATGTTGATTTCCACAAAAAGGTGTATATGTTTGTTATCCAAAAAAAAAGAAAAAATTATGTTGATTTTTGACTGACTGAGTGCTTTAGCATGTCACCCTCGAGGGGCTCGGACTCAGACATCACTAATGATGTCGGGTACGTGTCTTGCGGGAGTGGAGTGCTACAGAAGGAGACCAAGACCAAGAGTAGGAATGGAGGAGGAAGAAGGACACGAGAGACTTAAATTAATGATAGTTTCAGAAGGAGGGAAGGAGTAATTAAAGATTGATGATAAAGAGACTAGATCTATACTAAAAAAAAAAAGAAAAGGAAAGAAAAGAAGCAATCTTTTAAAATGATGGTGGGAACAAAGGGAATTAAAAGAGGAAAGAATCCTAGAGAGAGTGGAGACCCTCTTACACACTAAAACTATAACATCCCATTACTTATGGGAGGGTTAGATTAGTAAATGTGAGTGATCTATGAGAGGCTTAAAAATGCTTCTTTATGTTCATGCATAAAAAATGCCATACACTTATACATGAATAGTGAATGTATTTGCACATGAAAATTGTACATGGATTCATGAATAATTCCGGGTATAATTGGATTAATTTGTGAAATTTTGAGAATTATGAACGTTTGACATGGGAAATATTAGTGATTAGTGGAAGTATAGTATTTGTAAATTTTGGGAAAATTAGGAATAAATTTTGGGAATTTTAGAAAATAGGAAAAAGAAATTAAAAGGAAGTTTTGGAGATAGTTGGTTTGTAAAGATGAAAGTTAAGGGAGTTAGTTTCAAAAGAAACTAAGTTAGAGCTTAGGTAGTGGGAGAGTGACAAGTGTCACTTAGACTTTTGTACTCTTGTTAGAAGTAGGTTACTATTCTTTGAGAGTTGACAGGTGAAGTCTTGTCTAAGTCCCTTCTTTATTATCATCTTTTTTCAAACTTCCTTTTGAAACACATAATTTTCCATCAAATACTTTCTAAGAGACTTCTATGTTTTTCCTTTGCTTCACCAAACCCACCTTGCCATTTGTGTCCTCTACCCTAAGAAAAACTAGAAGCTAGTCATTGTACTTAGTGAAGCACGAAAATCGTGTGAAGTGTAGAGCTTGAAGATTTTAGAGTTTTCAGCAGGTAAGTGGTGAAGAAATCCTTTAGAGTTGGGGATTTGTGAAATAAATTTGATAAGTTACTATCATCTGCATGAAAATGACATTTTTGTGTTAGTTCATAAATATTGTGTTGTTGGGGATGAAAAATATGGTTATAGTGTTAAGTTAGTGTTTTGAAAGACTATGAGCGATTGGGAGTTGTAAAGTATTGAAAGTTTGAAAATTTGGAAAAATGTTCACTGAGTATGCTTCAGTCTTTTAGCCACAACGTTTCCTCTGGTCGTCCAAACGAGATGATTATTAATTTGAATTAAACTAGAGATATATGGATACCTTTCGTATGAGACATAGAAATTCAATTCTGTCTCTAAGGATCTCAAAAGTTGTCATGAAGTTGAGAACCGGGTGCAAGACGTTAAGAGTTGAGTGTAAAATTCGTGTTCCGACTTTGAGAGAAAATCTAGACTTAATATAGATAGATTTTGGCAAAGTTGCCTTCTTGAAGTTGTAGATCTTTCTTTTATCTTTCCAACGGTATATAGTATGAAAATTTTGGACATCGGAGTCAAAAGTTATGATTCTTATAAGTGGGGATGTTCTGGAAAGAAAATGAGATGGAAGAAATGAGACGGAAGAAATGAGATGGAAGAAATGAGACGGAAGAAAATAAGACGGAAGAAAATGAGATGGAAGAAATGAGATGGAAGAAATGAGACGGAAGAACATGAGAAGGAAGAAATGAGACGGAAGAAAATGAGACGATAGAAATGAGACGATGGAAATGAGACGATAGAACTAAGACAAAAGAAAAGTGAGATGATGCAAAAGTGAGACGATACAAAAGTCAGACGATAGAATTGGCCTTTGAGGTCTTCATAAAAGTTGTAGATCTGGAAGTCCTCTTTCCAATAGTTTAAAAACGAAGTCAATCCAACAACTGTAGTGAGAGCTAAGGCAATTGCGCCAAGACATGTATAATACGAGTAAGGATATGAACATGTTGGATTCTTTTGACCATAACTTCTTGTCTAGACCTCCAAATTACTTGATTCTTAAACCATTGAATTCGTAAGACAATTATCTACATCTCCACCAAGAATCATAGCTATCTGAAATAAATGGAAAAAGATTGAGAGAGAAGAGTGAGTCGGGTACAGTGAGTGTGGTCTTAAAGGATATGAACTGGTGTTATTCCACTGAACTTACTTCAGTATTTCGATGATTTCTGGAGCTCTACTGATCCAAATGAGATGATTTCTAATTTGTGGTAAACTAGAGACATGGAGCTACAAATGGTATGAAGAAATTGGAATCTAATTTAGTCTCTAAGATGTGTAGATTTCATATGAAAATTGTGCATAGTATACTGTTGGACAAGAGCAGTCCAAAAATATTTGGAGTATAACTTTCACATTTCTGAACCAAATTGAGTGATTTTGGAGTCAAAGGAAAGATAAGACATAGAGGAATATTTTTCTAGAAGAGAGTTTAACTAGATTACTTCATTTTCACCTTCTGATTGTACATAAAAAATAGACCCGAAAGGGGTGTCTTGGAAAAATCTGAAGTAACTCAATGAGAAATGAATTGTGAATTCAATGGTTTTGAGTAAGCCATAAACCTAAGTATAGTTATACTTAGATGAGTTTTGGTATGGGGATAGTGCTGTGAAGAATTTATGGAGTGATACCTGAGATTATCATGAACATGTATTGTACATAATTCATTTCATACACGTGCATTATTGAATACTCTTAATTGTGCAAATTGTGATATCGTGTATGTTATTTGTTATAGAGGAGCAACTGACACGTCAACTTCCAGACGTTGCTGGATCTTCCAGGCATTAGCTTTGGGAGCAACCTGTGAGTAACCTAGATGGTCTCACTTAATTACTTGTTTGCCTAATTCATGTTTGAATGATAAATGAATGTGATTTGATTGTGAATTCTGGACAGGAGGTCCGATGAGTGTGTGATTGAACCCAAGTTTGCTATATTATTTATTGATATTTTCATAGTTTTTGTTATACTTTTCGGCTCCTTTTGTTAGATATTGTGCTTAATTTGACCTAATAGTACTTGTTTTGAATTAATGTGGTTTGAGGGCCAAATTGTCATAATTAATTAACAATTGCACTCCTTTAAATTGTAGGACAATTGATATTACAAATTATTACTTTTCATTGTAGGTTTGAAGGAGAGTAGAGCCAACTCAAGAAGAGTATAACCAAAAGTGGAACAAAGAAATGGAAGTCATGAGATGACCTGTCAGGCAAAGCTCGCCGCAGCGATATCCCGCAGCGGCGCATCATGAAAGAAAAGCTCGCCGCGGCGTAAATCAATTATTTCGTCGCGACAAGCGGTCCAGAAAGTGCACGCCACGACGTCGATTAATTATTTCGCCACGGCGAACGGTCGGATATCCGGACTTAATTTGGAAAATCCTCTCACTATTTCAACCCGACCCAGATCCATCCTATAAAAACCTTGCCAAATTAGGTTAAGGGGGATCGAACATCGAACATTCAAACAAAGAGAGGAGACAGACAAGCGAAGAGAGAACAAAAGAATTCACAACCTCACCACCCAGGATTCCCTTCGGAGTTCCCTGGGGAGAATTTTTGTATAGGTTTTATCTTCCATTTTCACTGCCGACTTCCACCATGTGTAGCTTGGATTCGTTCCGAGTTGTGAAGCTTCCGGTTGCAATGCGTGGTTAGGCATTTCTTATCTCTTGAAGATGTAGTGATGGCTGGAGTTTACCGAGCTTCAAAGGGGAGTAGCTTAATCCGTAGTTTAGCTATGATTTATGAATGCCTAAGTCTAG
>JAOTAX010019600.1:0-12174 GCA_025629825.1 Erythroxylum guanchezii
CAAAGCATAAATCCTAACTAAGGAGTTCATAACAATGTAGTTAAACATGAATAAACTACTCCCCTTTGAAGCCCATTAAACTAAAGACATTGCAATATCTTCAAAAGGAAATGGTGCTTAGCCAAACATCGCTTCAGGAGCACTCACGACTGGAAACCCATCAATAGCATCCATGGCAGCAGCAACAGATGATTAAGGCGGCGATGAAAAATGGAAGGAAGTGATGGATGAAGGTCAAGTTTTGTGAGAGAGATGAGAGTGTGTATGTATGTGATGTTCTGTTTGTAGTCGGCTCCTTGGTAACCTAATTTGGTAGGTTTTTAAATGTAGGATTAGTGGGTCAGGTCACACAGTGAGTGTGTATGTATGTGATGTTTCTCAAAATGTTTTGCCTCATTGCTTGATCCTTCGACACGGTAAACTTTTCCCGAAAGTTCAGCTTGATTTCTTTGTATTTGGCCGCGGCAATAAATCTACTTTCCCGTAGCAAACTTTTCCTGTAGCACCTATTGTCTTGTTGACTTTACTTCAGCCCCTCTTTTATCTTACACCTTCGACTCCCTTCTCCTTGAGGTTCCTACAATCAACAATAGCAATTTACAGTATCAATTGTTCTTAGAAAAATTAATTAGTGCAATTAATACCAATGTGTAACAATTTCTACTATCAAATTGCATAAAATAAAAGTACACACTCAAGGGGTTAATTTAAGCATAAAATCTAGAAATAGGAGTCAAAAAGTATAGTAAAAGCCATGAAAGTGTTGCCAATTAATATAATAAACTTGGGCTCAATCAAATTCTCCCACACTTAGACCTTTGTACTCCTGGACAAAGTTTATAAGAGTCAAAGAGACACAAGTGCAAAAGAAAAATTCCGACCATACTTAAAACAAAAGTAGGAAATTGGCAAAAATCACTTTCTCATAAATCAATCAAAGCAGACTGAAAGAATGCCAAGAAAATAAACACTATAAGAATTTAATCAAAGAGATTGAGCAAAAGAGATTTCACTTAAGGTAAGGTGTTTGCTCTCATCTCACTTGTGTTTACGTATATTTTTACTCTAAAATCTGCTTAGTCCATTCTCTACCATAAGCTTGTGACAGCTCTACCTCTCCACTACAAGAACTATAATTTCGAAAATCAAGAGGACTTTTCAAGGTTGTAATGCACGAAAGGCTAGATGAAATGAATGGAATGGAGACGAAGGAAGAAAAAGTATGAGTACATGCACTACAATTATGAAATAGATGTCAACAGTAAGACAATATTTACACAAATGACAACACACTTTTTTTTAACACAAATAACATATATATATTTTTCTTTTTTTTTTCTTTTTTTTCTGCTTTTTTTAGAACACATTTTTGGATTTTTTTGAAATAACTAGAAGAAAACACAAAATAACCTATTGACACATAAGGAAATGCAAAATAAACTATTGACACATAAAAAGATGTGTGCATGTACTCAAGAATTATGGCTCAAGGGGCTAGCAATGGATAGGTGTTTATGGGATTGTGTTTGGGTCAAAGGGTTTTGAAAGAATGCCTCTATCATATTAACAAATTTTTAGTTCATAAAGGTTTGATTATGAATTGAAATAAGTTCTAGAGAGATATGAAATAAGCAAATACACACAAGAATTGAAAAATTCATGCCCAAATATCCTTCCAACAAGGGTAATATCTCAATGAACAATCTCAACTCTTAAAAACATAAAGTGCTACTTTGTCAGCATGCCTTCACTTACTTTGTGCTGAAAACAATCGAAAACAAAATTAGCCAAAACTGATTATTATTTAAAGAATGGGAGGTATTTTCAAAAACTCAAGAATCACTTTGAAACTTATAAAATCTTTGAGAAACAAAAGTGACAAGAGTCGAATGAGGAAGAATTGATGAATTGAGGCAAAATTTTGTTTAATCATTTTTGCAAGAGTATGGCACTGCGATGAAACCAAAGTTCGCCGTGGCGAACTATTTAGCTCACAATTCTTCGCCACGGCCAAAATCATACATATGGCTACGGCGAAGGCATAGTACGCCGCGGCGAAAAACAACAGAAACTCAATTTCCACAATCACCAAGTTTAAAAAATTTTAACATTATGCATAATTGACTAACACGAAGATGTAAATGGCCAAAATGGAGCACAAACAACAGTTACAAAGTGCGAAAACCTGCCCCACACTTAAACATAACATTGTCCTTAATGAAGAAGAACATGTAACATAAATAAGCAATAAAATGAAAAGGGAAGGCGCAATAATAACAAAGTGGAAGGACAAAGAGAATTATATATAAATGGGTGCAAAAAGTTGGACATTACAAAAGTGAACTGAGTATCCGAAAAATGAACTAGAAAAGTACAACAAAAGGGAAATACAAAAAGAAACACTCGAACTAGTCCATCAGATGATCATCCGCAGTGTCTGAAGGAGAGGCCCCGGATGTGCCGACACCATCAAGGGGATCATCTTCATCAAAGGGAAGCGGGAAATGTAGGTGCGTGGCAATCAAGCCATCCATCCACCGGTGATGCCATCAATCTTGATCCTGTCTGGCTACTACCTGGAGAAGAGTTTCCTAAAGAGCATCCACTCGGCAGGCGAGTGCCTATAAGGTAACTAGCTCACAAGGGGCCAGTGTGGGAGGATCATCCTCTCGTGCCATTATGGTAGTAGGGGTGGTAACAGCAGCAGGAGGTGGGTTGGAATGCGGATGGGATCGGGGAGGAGGTTAGAGGTGGGGTTGTTTTAGGCGGATGTAGTGAAATAGAGGAGCTGAGTCAAAATAGCTATCATTGTTGTATTCCGATACATGAAGGGCCTGGAATAGGTCGGTGATGAGGTGTGGGAAGATTATGGAGTTGGTGAGTTTGGAGGTAGTGATTGAATCATGAAGGGAAGAGGCAATGGCATGGGCTATGTCGACCAGGTGACCAATCATGAGAAGGTACAAATAAAGGGCTTATTGTTTGGTTACGTACGCGAGGTGGATAGTGGGAAAGACAGGACAGATCATACAAATGACATCGTCCCAAGGATAATGGTGGATCAATTGCTTGAAGTGGCAGTAGAAGATATGAGGAAGGTTATAGAGTTCGCAGATGTTGGTGGTGGTAAAAGCAGTAGGGACAGTGACACCGCGAAAATTAATTTCCAAGTTGTTGCGAAGGCGAGCATAGGTATAAAAATGACGGACAAATTTGTCATTGCTATGATCCCTAGGTTGAGCTAATCTTCTGAGTTGGGAGTTTACTAATTGGTGGACAAAAGGATTGTTGTGTGGGGTCAAGGGAAAGAGGCGCTCCTTAATAAACGGCCTAGCGTCTATCTTCTCGGCTAGGTCGTTATATTATGAATCAGCTAGATGAGGAGAATGAGTGGTTGAGTGGGATGGAAGAGAAGATTGGGATGGATGAGAGGATTGGGAGGAGCTAGAGGAGGTAGGATGGATAGGGTTCTTAGTTTGAGGCATATTCCTATAGGAAACAACGAAAAAATAAACACAAGGATTAAACAAATTCACTAAAAATATCAAAATTTGTAAACCTCGTCATGGCGAAGAATGTTAGTCTGCCACGCCGCGGTGAAATAAGTTTCTTCGCTGCAACGAACTAACTCTAATGTCAGAAACATAAGCGAATAAAGACGAAACGAAAGAGGGAAAACTTACGAAGAAGGAGGAAGGGAATGCGAACACAAACCATGCACACAAGTTGGCTGAAGGAGAACGAGCACGAAGGGAAATGGCAAAGGGTCACTTAGATTAGCCGCGATGAACTTTGAAGCGAAAGAGATGAAAATGAAAGAGGGAGAAGAGGGCGGTAAGTTTAGAACGATGGGGATAGGGAATGATGAAAAAGATAGAGGGAAGATGAAAGATTAGAAGGACATCAAGGGTAAAAGAGAAATTTCACAAGGGAATTTTTGCATAGAATGGTCTTTCGTCATGGCGAATAGAATTAATGTACGTCGTGGCAAGGGCTGCATAAGAATGTTCACTGCGGCAAAAAAATTAATTCACGCCGTGGAAAATTGTCTTGAGAGACGTTGTGCCACGGCAACTGATGAGTAAAAATGTACCATGCCATGGAGAAATAATTAATTCATGCCACGGCAAAATGTACTATGTCGCGGCAAAGTTTTCCCGAGAGATAAAAGAGAAAAACATGACACAAAATCTAACTGGATACTCAGTTCATATGCAACTCCTTAACTAGTACAAAACAAAATGCAATTCACCATCTACACCAATTCCCTCTAGCATAAGAGATGTGTCATGCATCTACTAAAATATAGAATTCAAAAGGAAGATGAATTATTGAAACAGAACAACTAATCCCAAGTCCGACTAAAAACTAAACCTAATCCTACTGAAGTAGTTTCTCCCCCACACTTGGTCAACATACTCATGCATAACAATGTCATCTAATTTTCAATCATAAAGCAGAAGTACATTGTAAGTAAAAGAAGAGAAACAACTTATTGCTTATGGTGGATCCTTCATCTCTTGGGGGACGTTTGGCTCATAGCCATGCTGTGGTGAGGTAACTCGACTACTTCCCACTTTTATACTAACGTCCGCACTTTGCAACTCACCTGAATCATCAGGAAAAAATACTTCCTCCAAGGATTCATTAGTTAATAGGTTCATTGCCTGTAACATCCCGATACCCATATTAAGGCTAGATTAGTAAATTAAGAAAAATTTATGCGAAATCAGGAAAATGCACGTCATGCATAAGTTAATTGTGATATACATATTTATCTTTGCACATTCATATGATTGTACATGCATTCATTGGCATTTCCGGGTAAATTGGTTTATAAATCGAAATTGTAGATTTAATGAAGTGTATTTAATGTAATTTGGCAATTTTTGTACATTTCGGGTATTTTGCAATTTTTGGTGAATTATTTTGAGCTGAAAATTTAATTGGTGATAATAGTTATTATTTCAGAATTTTTAGTGAATTATGGATTAAATTGACGAAAAAAAGAAGAACATGGAATGAAGAAGGAAGAAAGATGCAGAAAAATGAGAGATGCTCACGTGAACAGTATCATGTTAAAACTTTGGACTTTTGATTTATTTATGTTGGGTTCAATTGAGTTGAAAGTAGTAAAAGAATGGTTTATGAAGCAGATATAAGAGTTATGATGAGTAGGAATGAAAAAAAAAGAGAGAGTGAAAACAGAAAATGAAATAAGTGCAGAAAGTGTTGTAAGCAAAGGTTGAAGATGATGAATAGTATTAAAAGCTTTCTGGTTTTGATATATATAACTAATGTTGTATTTTGAGTTGTTTTAGCATAAGATAAGTTGCAAATGAAAGAGACAATGTGAGGTTATAAATTAAAGATGATAGGGTAAGTGGAAGAGAGGAAGAAGAGTGAAGAAAATTTGCAGTTTCGGTGATCTAGGTTGGTGAAGAAGATGAAGTTAACGTTCTAGAGAGAGAAAAGGTGATGGGTTAGTTGTGTGGGATAAAAATTAGAGTTTTTCATTGAACAGCCCTCAATCTTTTGCCTATAACTCTTTCATTCGAACTCCAAATAACTTGAAACTTAGACCAACAGATTCCTAAGACATTTTTCTTTCTCTCCATGAAAATTTAAAGTTATCTGAATTGATTTGAAAATGATTGATAGGGTGAAAGTGTGGAAGTCTGCTGGATGTTATGAAATGGAAAATTTTCATGATCATACTTCGGTTTTCTAATTATAACTTGAGCTGTAGATTTCTGAATGAGTTCGTTTTTTATTCATATTAAACTAGAGACATATTTCTACAACTTTTGTGAAGAAGTCGATTTTTAATTCTGTCTCCAAGATTTTCAAATTGGCATGTAATTGAGTTGTAACTTAAGCTGAAGCACTGTCAGGGACAGAAATTATATCCTATGGTTATTGAATAAACTGTATTGATGTGGGTCGAATTAGGCTAAGTTGTCTTCATCAAATTGTAGCTTATTCTTTCATCTTTAAATTGATATAAAGTTTGTAATTTTTGGATATCGGAGCTGAAAGATATGAGTTGTACAATAAGAGAGAATGATCATGTTTTAGCCAAAAGTTCAATTGTGCACAGTATGAGGTAATTTGTGCAAAACTCATAGAATACCAAATCAAATTGGATGATATTAGAGTCGTTAGAAACTTAAGATACTGTAGAACAACTTTCCAGAAAGAAGTTTTGCCTAATTTTGTCATTTACTCTATCAGATTAATTATGAAAAGTTGACCCAAAATCGTGTGGGTAGAAAATCTGAAGTGGTCAATTAGGTTATGTAATAGATTTCACATTTACTTTATTATGGTCCAATTTATAAATACAAATGACGTTAATGAAGGCTTTGATATCTGATCGATTCGATGATAAAAATTTCAATAAGATACCCGGAATTGTCATTGAACATGCATTATGCATACTTTCTATACATTGATGTGCATAAAAGAACACTTGTACATTTGTGCAAAAATGTGATATTTGTGAATGTGTTGTGTATGTTTTAGAGGAGCACATTGGACGTTAGTCGGACATTGCCGGACCATCCAGGCAATAGCTTATTGGAGCGTACAGTGAGTCAACCTAGACGATTTCCTAGGATTGATTTGATTTAAATTTAATTTGATTTATTACACTTCCATTATTATTGAACTGTTTGTGAGTTGTTTCTGGATTCCGGACCTGAGATCTGAGGAGTTTAATAGTTGGGCATGTATTGGGAGTGTTATGAATTGTTATGAATTTACCATTTGATTCTCAATGAAGGTTGAATGTCGGACTGAGGTCCGATGACTGTGAAATCTTGTATGAGCATTTGTATATGATTGTGATATATGAGATATTCAGAAATTGTTGCATTTCATAAATTGCATGCTCAGATAAAGGCGTTGTGACTTGAGTTGCCAGTATGAAGCGCTTCCACGTAGAGCTTTGCTTCGTGATTTCTGATTTTGCACGTAGAGCTACGCTCTGTGATTCTGTTTGACTGAGCCCTATGGGTCAGTATTTATATAAGTTGTGATTGGCACTCAGTCTCAACAATAACAAAAAAAAGGGAGTCTCATGCATATAATGTTATAAGACTAAAATTTATTGAATGATTTGCAATGATGAATGAGTGATAAATTAATGTGATTTATTTGTTATGCTTAGTAATGTGGACTGTATGATCTTATGATATACCATGTTGTGTGAACATCTGGAATGTGTTTATGATCTGAATGAGTGTCTGTAAAATATGTATTATATGTATATGATCTGGTGAAATCATCAATGAAGGTTCACTCATTGAGTTCGCAAAACTCATAAAAATTGCAACGTGGCTTTTCAGGTACGAGACAGGAGACCTAGTTTTTGTAAATAGGACTAAAGGACCCTTTGGATTTTTTTATGGCTCAGAGGTCTGTCAGCTGGCTCTAGGAGTGTTATGTCTTGTATTTTGTTGTTTTTGTTAGAACCTGTATGAGGCTGTAAATATTTGTCTTAAGAAAATAGTGTAAATTTTGTGGATTAATGCAATGAATGGTTTTAAAATTTGCAGACTTTTAAATGATGTTAATTGATGTCATGTGTAAGTTGGATTTGTTTTTGCTCTAACATGCCTTTATCATAGGATATGTACTTGAATGTTTGGGTATGTACCCTATGGTAGTGGGATGCTGCATTGTCAGTTCAAACTCAATGCATGCATCATCAACAATAGCGTCAAGCATGTTCACTCCTAGGAGTGAATTGTCCTCATGGGGGTGTTTCATAGCCTCATACATATTAAAGCTCACCTGTTGATCTCCTACCTCCATGGTGATCTTACCTTCCTTCATGCTAATCATAGTACCAGCAGTCCTTAAGAAGAGTCGACCGAGAATCTAAGAAATATCTTGCATAACTTTAGAAGACATATCAAGCACATAGAAATCAGCTGGAAAAACCAAACCCTTGATCTGGACCAAAATGTCTTCTATAATTCCCACTGGATGCTTAAAAGATCTATCAGCCCGTTGTAATACGTCAGATGTGGGCTTTAGACTCTTAACTCCTAATGATTGATAGACAGACTTAGCCATCACATTGATTGCTGCCCCCAGATCTAACAAGGCTCTTCCTATGGTAACTTTCCCGATTGTGCATGGAATGGTGAAAGACCTAGGGTCTTAACACTTAATAGGTGTTTGTGGTTTAAATAGGGATGACACATTCGAGCTCACTTGGACTCTCTCATTGATCCTAAACTTCCTTTTGTTGGTGCATAAGTCCTTAAGATATTTAGTATAGGTCGGAACTCTTTTCACCAAATCAAGCAAAGGGACGTTGACTTCAACTTTTCCAAACAAATCAATTATATCTTTTTCATGCTTAATGTCAATCATACGCTTACTCATCAAATATGAATTAGGAAAAGGGAGGTCTTGAAGATTTACCTCCTTACCTTGGGCTTCATGCTTGCTTGATTCCTCATGCTCATGTGTTGGTGCTTTTTCCTTTGAACTCTCTGAAGTAGCTCTTTTGTTCTTTGATGCAGACTTCCTTTTGTTCAAAAGTGATTATTCCTTAGAGCCCTCAGATTTCTTGTTGTTATTAAGTGGTAAAGGCAATTCTCTACCATCAACCTCCTCATCACATTCTTCTTCTTCCTGATGATTAAACCTCACTTGTTTCCCACTTCGGAGAGCAATTGCATTTAGACTTTTCGGATTCATCACAGTATTAGAAGGTATTGTTCCACTGCATCTTGCATAGTTCTCACTCATGTTGTTGGACAATTGAGTGACATAAGAATTAATATTTTCTGCTTTCATCTCCCATTGCTCCATTCTCTTTTCTAATCCATTGAACCGAGCGGCATTCTTTGAAGAATCTTGCTGAATCAGAGAAGCTATGGCATTAAACTGATTGTTGTTAGAATTTCGCTCTTCCTTCATCAAAGTCATCATATTTTGCAGCGGTTGGTTGGTGTCCTCCTTGGGTGGGACAGTCATGATTTGCTACTGATTGGGGAGCTGGTTGGTGGAAGTACTAGTTCCTCCCCCTTGTTAAAATCTATTTTGAGCTCGTCCCTCTTCATGCCTCCAACTAAATCTAGGGTTGGCCTTCCATCCCTCATTATAAGTGTGGGAGTAAGGGTCCCATTTCTGATTTGTTCTTCCCGGATACACTTCAAACACTTCTTCATACCGATTGGGGCAAACGTTGGATATGTGCATTACTAACCCACATGTTTCACAATTGGGTGCAGTAAGATCCGTAGAAGATGTGGGGCGATGCACATTCAAAATTTTCAACTTGGCTGTGATGAAGGATAATTGTGATGTTATTATGCTCTCCAAAAAGTCAACTTTTGACTCTAAACTTTCCATTCTTTTGGCTTGGGCTATCATGGTGCCCAACTCATGCACTCCTCGGGTTTCTCTAACACTGTATTGTTGATGATTCAGACCCATCTTCTTGATTAAATCCCATGCTTCCGAAGTTGTAAGATTAATCAAAGAACCTCCTGATGCCGCATCTGGACAGTAGATCTTAGAAGCGATTCCAATAATCGTAAAGGGATTCATCATAATCTTGTTGTGCTGAACAGATCTCTTTCCTCATCAATGAAGTTCTGGAAGTTGGAAAGTACTTCTCCAAGAAAGCTTTCCTCAGATTGGCCCAGCTATAGTAGGCATTCGCCACATGCCTTGGAAGACTCATGTACCACTCTCTTGCTTTTTCTTTTAGGAACAAATGAAAAACCTTCCATAGAACTTGATCAAGTGAAGCTCCCACTAGTTTCATACTCTGACAGATCATAGGCAAGGATTGCAAATGCATGTAGGGATCCTCTCCTACCAAGCCATGAAATTTAGGAAGAGAGTTAATTAGTAATCCTTTCACTTCAAAATTAACATCAAAATTAGGATAAGTAGCGGTAAATGGGTCAAAATTCACATCAGAAGTTGTTGCTTCCCTAATGGTTCTTCGTCTCTAATTTCTATTATTTTATTCAATTCTCTCATGTTCCCCATTTCTGCCATTATCACCATTTCTAGGTTGGTTAGCATGAAAGTTAGGATTTTGTATAAAAGCTGGGTTCTCAACTATGATCACTCTTTCTCTCGACTCACTCTCACTAGTTGGCTGACTCGACTCCTCTTCCACAACTACTTTACTTCTCTCTTGTTCTTTCCTCTCTTTTCTAATATTCCTTAAGTGTCTTTCAATTTCACGTTGGAAAGGAATAAGTTTAGCTCTCCGGGGCATGCACAGAAATAGTTCAAATGAAAGAAAATGTAACAAAATTGACTCTCAAGCACACAAAGTCAAATAAAAGGTGAGATGCGAAGGATGCGAGTGTATGGTGTGTAAAAGTATATATGAAAATGTGTATGTGTAGATCAACAAGTAATCAAAGAAAAGATTTAAAAACTATGTGAATGCAAAAAGAATGCTAAGTATGAAAAATCCAATTGTGGAAGTAAACTTTTGTTTGTGTTTTCAAAATTTTATGCTATGCAAGGAAAGATTAAAAACTTATACTATTGACAAGTATGAAATAAAACTATCCAAAATAAAATCTAGAAGAAAAGGTTCCTAACCTCAAGGAGAAACAAAAATAACAACGGCTAACCTAAAGAAAACCAATTGTTTGGTTCCCCGGCAACGGCGCCATTTTGATCTGTGGTTTATCTTTGGGTTTAACCTTTTAAAGCTGAATCAAAAATTTAATTCCAAGGATCGCAATATAGAGTGGAACCTCGGGTCATCTCACTTAATTGGAACTTAGTGCAATGGATCTAAGCTAGCCTAATTGATCACGGCTCTGTCGTTTTGATCTAAGATCAGCGCTTGGAAACCAGTCAAAAACAATAATTACCAAGGATTGCAGTATAAGATGCAACCTCGGGTTGTCTCATTTAATCGGAACCGACGAAAAAGGTTTAAGCTAGCCTATAGTGAAAAAAATGCAATTAATGTTGATAAAAAGGGGGGTTTTTGCTTGTTGCTCAAAATTTAGGAAATCAAACTAAAATAAAAGAAAATTGTAAAAAGTTTCTTTTTGGATTTTGGAAAGTTGAAATTAACAAAAAAAATTCAAATAATAATCAAATGATAAAAAATCCTCTTGAAAATGCGCTTAGGTTATCACAGTCCAAAACAATTTTTCCGGTAGTGAAATCCACTAAGTTTCCAAAATATCAACCTTAAAGGACTCTTTAAGTCCAAAGTTTTAATTAATAAACTCCATTACTTAAAACTTTGTTAAAAGTGCCTTAGCGTGTAAAATGGACAAGTCAATGCAATTGGTCAATCGGATCAAACATAATCATCTATATTAAACACAACTAGGCAGATAAAGAGGATTAATGCAATCACCAAAAGAGACATATGAGACTTCATATATTGATCATCAAAGTTCTACATATACCTATGTCCAAATCACAAAACATTGATCAACACATAGTTAAACTCTAACCATGCTAATCTAATCATACCACCGTAAGCTCTAACTCAGAGTTTTACAACAATATAATTAAATTTCAGACAATGTTTGTTACTTCCTTTTGAAGCCCCGGTGAACTCAAGCCATAGCTACATCTTCAAGAGGATCGGAAGCCTTAGCCCCGCATAACTCCAGCGATCTCCATCACTGCTGAAGTCTCGACGTTAATCATGGCTCCAGAGACTGACGGTGGGAGTGGCGTTAATGAATGGTGATGATCGGAGATGGAATTATGAAAGTGGTGCGGTGAAAATCGTTTGTCGCCTGGTGGCTGCCGAAGGTGTGTGTCTGTGTATGCGAATGTGTTCTGTGTGTAGCCGACCCCCTTTGTATGACCTAATTTGGAAAATTTTTAAGTGATGGATACGGGCCGGGTCAATACAGTGAGGGAAATTTCTATTCAGATCCCGAGTATCTGTCTGCTTTCCGCGACGAGACCATTAATGGACGTCGTGACGTGTGGCTCTTGCTTGCTCATCGCGACGTGTTGATTTGTTGACGTCGCGACGTGTGGTTGTCTATTGACGCGCCGCGACTTGGAAATTGGCATACGTAGTGACGTGCTTGAATGCTCTGTTGGATGCGCCGCGACGTGCCGGAAAGCTCACGTCCTGTTGACTTTGTGATAAGTTGACTCTCTTGTTTTCCTACAATATAAAATCACAATTTGCAGCATCAA
>JAOTAX010019647.1:0-12171 GCA_025629825.1 Erythroxylum guanchezii
GTATGTTCTTTTCTTTTCATAGATAAATTGTAGGTAATTTTTGTTTCCTGACCTATCATTTGGTGCAATTTGTCTTTTTTGTACTTCATTGTATGTATCAGTACTAACCCATTGTTTTCTCAAACTTTATATTTTATTATGTGAATTCCAAAATTGCATCATTGCGGTAATGTTCACTTTTGATGGTCTCTATGGATTTCGTTGTTAACAAAAGACTATAAGTTCATAGGATTCTTCATCTATCTTCATATTAGTCATAATAGTTGGTTTAGAACCTAGAAATGGGACTAGGATCATCAAATAGAATCAATAGACCATGCAATTTTCAAAAGTTTTGAGGCAGAAAGAGAGACACTTGAGAATCAGACATTGAGCTTTAAGTACCAAAATTAATCTAAAGGAATGCAATAAAATAATTTGTTTTCTTTTTTTTTTTTGACATCGGATTGATTCTAGAATCGACATATATAGTGATGCTTGTGCATGTAGAAGTATAAAATTTGTTAAGGAATATTATTTATGCTTCACATCTACCTGTGCATAGCCACAAGGTTGATATATGATTTTGCTGAGGAATGTTTTGCTTTATGTCATCTATTGTATCCCATGGGTCAAAAAGGTTAGAACAGATCGTTATTACTCTTTCACTCATGATAGACCGACATGTCATAGTAAATGCTTGTCATTTAATTGAGCTGACATGGAGATTTCCTGTATCTGTTTTAACAGATGTCCATGAATCCAAAGATGCGGGCCAATGCATTTGCAGCATTTGGATCACTAAGCAATTATGGAATTGGAGCACAACGTGAAATATTTCTTGAGCAGGTTGGCATTGACTCTGATATATAGCAACAATGTCAATATGATCACATTTTAAAGCATGCTATATTTGGAAATATGTGATTTCTGTTGGAATTTTGTGAAAAAGTTAGTTTCTTTTTAAAATTCTCTGTAATAAACCTTACTTTTTTGGCATAATTAATTCGTTTTGGAATTTAAGGTCTAATTTATTTTATTCAGTAAACAACCATGTCATATGATCTCCATTAGGTTTTGCTTCACCTTTCTTACTGCATGTAATAAAATCCAGATTGTTTGAAATACAATAACATGAGATGATAAACATTGGGTTGAAAAGGACAATATCAATTTGTTTTTATTTGCTCTATTTATTCTCTTAGCTTCAATCTGATTTATGCTTAAGTTGCTTAGTTGATATCAAGATAAAGTAAGATGTATTAACTTTGTTTCAATACCAAGTTTAAGCTTCTGGCTTTTTCCTATTATAGTTTTAACCTATATCGGGGACTCTTTCTCGTTATCTTTCTTTTCATGCATCTAAATTTTAATGTTAGCTCTAACTCATAATTGTTTGATCACATGGGAAAACTGGGAAAACCTGAATCATCTCCTTGGTCATAGATTTTAAGCATGCTGATTGATGTAAATTGCTTTTTTTAGATACATGCTGTCATTCCTCGTTTGGCTCTCCACCTTTATGATGATGATCTGAGTGTGAGACAGGCATGCCGAGTGAGTAGTTACTATTTGACTTATATATTCATCTTTATGGAGCTCTTGAAGGTTCTTTAACATGTATAATGTTGAACAATTAGACCACTCTCAAACGGGTAGCTCCATTGATGGAGTTGGAAGGATCAGTTACTTTATTCAGCTCACATTCTCTTGCTTCTGATCACCGGTAGGTGTTACCAAGATTTCTTAAGTAGGCGTAATGCTCATCTATTTCATTTCTTAAAATCTAACTCCTTTTTCAGAAGTGACTATGAGGACTTCTTAAGAGACTTCACAAGACAAATTGTGCAGCATCTTCCCTTCAGAATTGATACTTACATGGCATCCATATTACAGGTTTCTCATTTTGCTAAAATAATGTTATTTTACTTGAGCATACAAGGATGTTGATTATTCTGAAAATTACCAGAATTTGAGAGGATCAATACTAATCCACAAAGTCCCCTGCTCCTATTCTGCTGTGTCTGTTAAAAATTATGGGCCATCTGCAATATTTAGTACTCGCGTATATTGTCTGTTTGTTTCCAAACTTTGTCATTCATGACTTGTTTTTCGTTTCAGAGACTCTCTTATGTTGAAGATGCTTAACCTACTTTGAGTTCCCTACATATTTGATATTGCAGGCTTTCGATGCACCTTGGCCTGTAATACAGGCAAATGCTATTTATTTTGCTAGTAGCGTTCTGTCACTCTCAGATGATCAACGCATTTTGGCACTTTACTATGTACAGGTACTTTCTCAATTCTCACAAATTTGCTTTCAATTTTGTTCTAACAGAAAGAGTTGCATGGACACAACTATTTACATTGTTATAGGTATTTGGATTATTGGTGGGGAAGATGAGTCGATCGCCAGATGATGTAGTTAGAGCCACAAGCCCTTCTGCCCTTGGAATGTTACTCAAGTCGACTAATGCTCTCGCAACGGTTAGACTTGATCGAGCAGACTCTAGTAGGAGAGGCCATGATTTTGATTCTCGGAAGCAGCATCACTAAGAACATCTCATGTATTCATATAAAGTTTGTGACCACAAGAAGGAAGGCATGGATAAATTTTGATCAGAGCTAACAGAGAAGGGATTTTGGAGCATAAATATCAACACTGAGATATATATGTACAGCTCTTTTGTAAGGTGTACAGAAGCTAGTTGCAGGTTTTTAAAATGCACACTTGGGTTGCTCTTCTGAAATTTTGTACAATTATTTGAAGACTCTAATCTCTGTCAAGTTGTTGTATTATAAGTCCCTACGACATATCTTGTATAGTTGAATAGGAGATAATAGTTTCATTCTTTTGATGACAATCTTATTCCAAATGTAACCCCAAGGAGGGATTGATTTGTTCATCGACTTGTTTGCCATACTGGTTTTCTTCAAAGCCACATTTTGAAGGATCAGCTAGTGTACGTAGTTTGAAATGGATGCAGACTGTGAAAAGATGATATTAAAATAATTGATTTTTCCATGAAAAATCGGATTGCTAGAAATTAAATTGTTGATTGATTGTCCTTGATGCTTTCTTCATGTATAAGTAAATTAAGACTTTCCTTAATAATATTGCTTGATTCACTTCACAGGCGTAGCAGCAGCTGTGAATTTTGTTTTTGCAATTGACTTTATTACTACCTCCTACTATAAATTTTAAGTGTGAGTAGTATCTTGAACTATTTTCATTCAATCACTATGAAGAAAAACATGAAAACTTAAGTGCTTGGCCTTATCCTCTTTTTCTTAGGTAAATTAAGTCTCAACTTGCTGTTTTAGTTTTTTCCTCCTACAAATCTTTACATTGTGGCATAATTGATTGCATTTGTTGCGTCTAATATTAGGCTTCATCTAACACTTGAAAGAAGGATGATTATTTGTTTCTATAATGTTGGCATGAATGACAAATTGACTTGTTTCCTCCTTCATTACTATTATATTATTGTTGTTTAGAGTCTCAGTCTGATCATCATTTCTTTGCCACCTTGATTAGTCTGAAGTTTTGACTTGTAGAGGTTTTTTCAATGGAGCCTTCCTACCTTATGAGCATGAGTTTTTCTTGAGATTTTGATGTATTTAATATTTATATTAAAGTAATATTTAACATGCCTTTAAAAATTTTTAAAGAGTATATTGTTGATTCAAATATTTTTGGAACAATAATAAGAATTTTGTGAGCAACTTTAGAATTATAATATCAAGTTTTGAGAATTCTTATCTTATTGATAATTGTTGAATTAAGGGAGGTTACAAGTAAATCATAGTGTTATTACTAATGATTTATTCTTTAATACCTTAAAAGAAAGCAACACCAAATGAAGTCAAGAATACCTCAAACACAACACAACACAACAGCCCCATTGCACAATGCCCCCCACTTTGGGGATTTGGGAGAACGACATCAGTCATACGCAACTTTTACTTTGCATGCTAAATCCATTTAAGGATAAGACCAAAACCAAGCAATAACAAGGTGTAACAAGTTGACAAATTTATTGTAATTTTTTTGGTATCTCTGGTACGCATTTCTATATAATGGTTTGTATAATTGTGAACTTATAGGAGTCCATGAAGGAGCTCCATGCTACTAGCGGACAGGCGAGAGAAGCCTTTTTGTCAAAATACACTTGACTTAACATAGAGGACCACCATAAACTTACATAACATGTATTTCATGTCTTGTACAACATGATACCCATAGAGGCATATTCCGAAAACTTGTTTTCTTAGGCTTGATGCCCTTTTCAAAATCATGTTTATAATATATAAATATGTAGCACATTTTCAAAGCACTCAAAGAATAGTACATGCACATTTAAAAGTAGTTGAAACTCATTTATTTCTATTCCTTGAAAGAGTCATTAATGGCTTATTACTAAATCATAAAAATGTGATCCACTTGAATTTCTTGACTATGGCTTACTCAAAAATGCCTCTCCTCTTGCTTATCTTGTCCTTCTTGATTTTCTTCAACATTGGCAAAAATCCCAAATCCAAAGAATCTAAAATTGGAAAACCCAAAGAATCAAATGCATGAAATTGATCCTGGAATACTTATATCCATTCCTTTCCTAAGCTCTATGAACCAAAAATCTTTCAAAATTTCAAAAGATTAAAATCAACTTACCTTAAATCTTCACCAAACAATGATTTTCTTGGCTCTAATGGAAGCTCTAATCTTCCTCTTCCTTTTTCCCTTCTTGATCACTCTCAAAATCCCTCTTGAAGGTTAAGAAAAATCAAAACCTAATTTGCTCTTCTTTCTTTCCCTAAACTCACAAAACTCTCTTCCTTCTTACTTCAATTTAGTTTTCTCTCTCTTCCATATGCAAGACACCCCATTTTCTTCTCCTTTACACCATTAATGATTGCATAAAGTCCCTTTTGCCCTTACTTTAATGCCTTATTGTTTTTTAAACTTACATGACTTGCCAAAATTAGCCTTACACTCTCCCACTACCTTAATAGTTCAAAGCCCTTAGCCCATGTCATATTATCTTTCCCATATTAACAAGCTAATTAATTCCAGCATGACTAATCTAGCAAGAACCCAAAATTAATCTAATCATGTTTATAAATAAAAAAAATTTAGGGGCCAACAATAACTTTATTATATCATAAGTATATGTTGTTATAATTTAAAGTTGTTACATAATATATATATTAAAAAGAAAAAAGTTGATAATTTTATAAATTTTATTAAATATAGTATGCTTATAACACTCTAAGGACGAGAAGGATTTAAAGTAAAACTTATATTAAAGTTTCAAATAAAGAATTACTGTTAACAAACTTTTAATTAGAGTGACTTAGGAATAAATCTTCCAATATTAGAATTTAGAAAAGAGAAAAAAATTATGAATATAAATTTAGATTAATTATAATATAATGATTTTTTTAAAAAAGTAAAGAGCTATTTTCAAAACTAATAAAAATAATAATTTATAAAAACATATCAAAAGTATTTATAAAAATGTATTTGTTTTTATAACTCAATTACTTATATATTGTTTTGGAACTGATAAATTAGGATTAATAAACTGATTAATTCCTTTTAAGATTAATATAAATACATATACGCATAATGTATATATTGTATAAATATGAAAAATAAAATAAAAAAGTTTAAAAACATTAAGATTAATCATAATATTAATTAATTTTTTTAATATGTGTAATAAAAATATAAAATTTTACAATGATTATTTAATAATAGATATAATATGAAAAGACAATAATATTTATACAACTATACAAGTAAAAAAAAATCAACAATAACAACATCAATTAAGGGTTTTGTACATAATTTATAAAAACATTAAAAGTTTGAAATATCATATTATAAACTTAATGAACTTTTTTTAAAAATCATATTAAAAAGAAATATAATAATTTATTAAACATGTAAAAATAATATTTGAAATAAATTCATTGTACTTAGATAATAAATTTTTTTACATTTACATTATAATTAATTGTTATTATAAAATTACAAAATTAAAATTAAATTATCTTGTTTGTAGGGAATAATTATGACAACATTATCATTGGTACACATTTTTAATACATATATATAATTTAAGAATTTTAAAAAGTACAACTACAATTTTTTTAAATTCTCTTAAAATAATTATATAAAAGTTTTAAAAAATATATTAAATGACCGGACTGACTTAGGCCCAGGCGGCATTTGGCTTCAGCCTGCCCACAACCCAAGAGCCACTAGCCGGGGCATTCCAGCCTACCCGAGCCATGGGGCAGGCCAGTTAAAATTTTTTTTGACCCAACCGGGCCAGGGATGACCCAAGCCTAGCCGGTCTGTTGACACCCCTAAGTAGAAAAGATCTACTCACGTTTATCCAAATCGTTGAGTCCTTTGAATAGTTGTCTTCTCTTATATATTGGCCACTAGCCCCGTATGAGGTTATAATTAACCTATAGCAACTTTAATTATGATTGGTAAGACCAAAAAATCCACTTAAACTTAGTTAACTTATATGCAAATCTTATAGTTTTTTTTTTAAGCATGGTAACGGAGAATTAATTTAAGCTGTATATATAACTTATATATTTTAAGTATACTTGTGATAAGGACTAAAATGGAAGAAAAAAACTACGTCGATCAAACCGAAATTAGACGACAATAATGTTTTGTCAGATATTATAGTTCTTCTATATATTTCCAGCACTATACTAGAACTACATGTTAAGTTTATGCCAAACGACCAACTTTACTTCGATTTAACTAAGAAAAACAAAACATAGCCAAAATTTGTCTTTAATGTGCTTGGCTTCTTAGAAATCAATTAATTGAAGGTTACATCCGAATATCAATAATGCCTCATGTTCTGAAATCTTTCAATTGCCATTGGCATGATCTAAACGCGATTTAATCTAAATTATACAATAAAAAAAGCTATTGATTGTAACCTTAACTTCAATTTTTCCACCAAAAAATTATAATATACCGAGGAACTATAGAGAAGCAAAATAGGGCAAGCAACGTGCCCACCCATGCCGAATAGCCAGCTAGCTGTCGATATCTACCAACCATTCGTAAGCATGCAAAAGTATATCCCAACAAAGGAGAGGTCACCAACGTGTTTGTTTAAGAATCAGAGGTGAGTCCAAAGAAAATGAAGCCAAACTTACAACTTCCGATGGCTACAAGATCAGACAGTCACAGATTAAGGAATTAATTCATATTTATCCCAGTATTTATCAAATTATAAATTTTCAAAAATACCCATTTAAAGAAATAAATCAGAAAATTAAGATTTGTGGTCTTCGTAAGAAATTTATACTATCAATAACAATGTGCAACCTTCATAGTCCTCTCAAAATTCACCAGGTTTAAATATCCTCGTTAACTAAAAAACAATAATTTATATTTTCTAAATCAAGTCACCAATATTTTTGAAGTTTACCTAGAAATAAAAGAGCAAGGTTAAAACTAGAGGCACCATCCCTTGAAATGCTCTTGCGGTCGATATCTACGATCCTTTGTTGGTTGGCAAACATCGTCATAATGAAAGACAAGTGAAAGATGCTACCAAATGGAATTTGCAGTCGCAAAACAATCAAACAAATACGTAACTTCAAGCTCCGATGTATGCCATGACGTTATCATTGTTTATTCTTCGATATCAACCATGTCGTGAAGTGCTTCAATTTTCTTGGCATAATATATATGTTAAAGATATGTAGCAGGATAACAAGCAACCTTAGACAGTCTCTTCTTAACTAGTGTGCTACACTGACTATGGCTGTCCAGTCCAAAATACTCCATTTTGTGTTGTTTCCTTTCATGGCTCAAGGCCACATGATCCCTATGACCGACATAGCAAAATTGTTGGCACAGCATGGTGTGATCGTCACCGTCGTCACGTCACCAGCCAACGCGGAACGTTTCGCTGCAACTCTTGGTCGTGCCATGGAATCGGGGCTCAAAATAAGGGTTATTGAGCTTGAATTCCCTTGTGAAGGAGGGTTGCCAGAAGGGTGCGAGAATATCGACATGTTGCCTTCGTTAAGCCTAGGTAACGAGTTCTTCGGGGCAGCCAACTTGTTCCAAGAGCCTGCAGAGAGGTTGTTCGAAGAGCTGAAACCGAAGCCTAACTGCATAATCTCAGACATGTGCCTTCCATACACTAGCTATATTGCCAAGAAATTTGACGTACCAAGAATCACCTTTAATGGATTCTCTTGCTTCTCTATTCTGTGCAGTCACCTAATATATAGTAGCAGGGTACTCGAAACGGTAAACTCTGAAACGGAGTATTTTGTGGTGCCTGACTTACCTGATCGTATAGAATTAACCAAAAATCAGCTGCCAGAAGCCATGCATGACGACCTGAAAGAGTTCGGTAATCAAGTAATAGTTGCTGAAACGCTGAGCTATGGGATGGTTATCAATTCTTTTGAAGAGTTGGAGCAAGAATATGTGAACATGTACAAAAAGTTAAGAGCAGATAAGGCGTGGTGTGTTGGGCCAGTTTCACTGTGCAACAAGAACAATTTGGATATGCTTCAGAGAGGTAACAAGTCTTCAATCAACGGACATGATTGCTTAGAGTGGCTTGATTCTCAGCAGCCAGAATCTGTAATCTATGTTTGTCTTGGTAGCCTGTGTAACTTGATACCTGCGCAAATGATAGAGCTTGGAATAGGCTTAGAAATTTCAAAGAGACCATTTCTGTGGGTATTAAGAGATGGAAACCAACAAAAAGAAGTGGAAAAGTGGATGGTAGTATCTGGTTTTGAGGAAAGAATCAAAGGTAGAGGCTTCATAAGCCGGGGTTGGGTACCACAAGTTGCAATATTGTCGCACACGGCCATTGCAGGCTTTTTAACACACTGTGGTTGGAATTCAACTCTGGAAGGCATAACTGCTGGCATACCAATGATTACTTGGCCACTTTTTGCTGACCAGTTTTTGAACGAAAAGCTAGTTCTGAAAGTTCTCAGGACAGGTCTAAGTGTTGGGGCTAGTTATACTCTCACATGGGGTAAAGAGGAAAAAATTGGGGTGTTGGTGACACAGGAAAATGTAAAGAATGCTATAGAAATGCTGATGAATGGGGAGGAAAAGGAAGAAAGAAGAAAAAGAGCCAAGGAGCTGAGCAAGTTAGCAATGGAAGCAATGGAAGAAGATGGGTCTTCTCTTCGCAACATAAGCCTTCTAATTCAAGATATTGCTCAACAAGTTTGTTGAATTAGGAGCTCCATTATCCATTGATTTTGTTGTGTGCTCTTTTTCCATTGAATTCGTCAACTACAAAAAATCATAATTGTAGTTGCAATTACATGTACACTTTTAAATGAAATGACTTGATTGTGGGGAGAAAAATAACACAACTCTCTAAAAAGTCAACCAAATATCAATCACAAGAAATAACTCTTCAAATGACAACAGCAAAACAATACAAAAGAATAAGAAACTAAACGATGAAACAAACACCAAAATTTGACATAGTTTTAGGGGAAAAAAAACTACGGGACAAACCGACAAATAAATCCACTAAACTCAACAAAGATTTATAGAAAAAATTGATATCTCATCCCCTCCCCTTTCCCAACCAAAAAAAAATAAAATGTTTCACAACGTTTTAGGATTAAAACTAAAGTTGATACCACAATTAACAAACCCTTAAACTAATCACAACTATCACAATTAACAAATCCTCTTTGCCTTCTCTCTATTTCTTTCTCACTTTTGGACGTTATGACAATACTCACTATCTCTTCTCTATCTCATGTACGGAGCAAGGCTCTAACGAGCAATTTATAAGCTTCTCCAGTTTACAATTCAGAATCCTAATTGAACAGAACTAATTACATTACATCTTATCCTAATCAGATTATAACATATTATCCAATAAGATAACATCCCTATCTAAATAAGACTCTATCTGATAGAATTTATCTACATCACTACTAATATGATAAGATATATTTAACTAGGAATGATACATCCCTATTTACAAAGATCTTCACTATTTTCAGATGATTCTCCCATATGATCTTTATCTTCTTCTTTTTTTAATCAAAAGGAATTAACAACCAACAAAACTACTTAAATAAGTGAGGGAAAGAAATCCTTGTTATATCCTCTAGGAGGATTCTAGTACACCCTAAAGGAGGGCTTTGAAAGGTGGTGATACTGAAGTCGAAAGATTGAGTGTAATTGGCCAAACAATCCACACATCGGTTAGCCTCCCTATAGTTATGTCGGTGCCGTACTATCCAAGCTCTAGCAAGCAACTCCTGAATAGCCCAAATCAAAGAGCTAAAGATACCCTTTTGCTTTTCTAGAGAGGAAAGAATAGTGATAACCACAAGAGAATCAACCTCCAACTCTATTCTTCTATAACCCAAATCCTAAGCAAGTGATAGACCCGAGAAAACACTCCAAAGCTCAACACAAACGGAAGTAGAAAACCCCACATTTTGAACAAAACCTTCTAGCCAGGCTCCTGTATATTCTCTAAGAAAACCTCTCGCAGAAGCAATATTAGAAGTGCGCTTACGAGTGCCATCTGTGTTGAGGCGAGTCCACATATGAGGGGGTGATTATTAACCAATAAGTTTCTCCACTCACTGGTAATGATCTAATAAAACTCGAGAATGCATTTCATTAGCCTTGTAAATACACCCAGCATATCAAGAATAATTTGCATAGGATTAAGAGGCTACGAAAAATCCATCCCAAAAATACTCTTATTCCGCCAAAACCAAAGGAACCAGCAAGTAGTGCCAAAAATCATAGACTGTTGAAAGCATTTTTCTCGTTGAAATGAGTGACATTTTTCTTTAATTTTTGCATACAGTCATTAGGTTCTACCTATATATTACTTGCTAAATTACTTAGTTCACCTAAATCTGCATTTATAATGGTTAATGTTTAATTTGTAGGAAATACTTTTAACTTTAGTTGAAAAGAGCCACAGCAATAGTCCAAGTAGAAGGCAGCCATTGGTAGCTAGAAACTAAGTCCAAAACGGCAAAAAAAAAGAAAAGAAACGCAAGACAGAAAATGAAGAAAAGAAACGAGGGTTTTAAAAAAGATGGAGAATTTTAATTAGGGTGGGCTGTGACATTACGTGGGAGACCACCACGTCTACACATAAAAAGACCAACAAACACACAGCTCCAAGAAGCCCACCACAACGCAGTTCCTCACCAAAAAATCACGCTACAGGGAGGAATCTAAATAGAGACGAAAACAACGCAGGAGGCAGCAACTCAGCTACAGTGGAGCCACGAAATTCACGCACCAGTGGGTAGCTCCAATAGACCATGCCAACACACAAGAAAGAAATAAACGCTACAAGGGGGCACCGACTCACCAAGGAATGCAACAAAAATTGTGAGACATCAAAAGAGAGAGGGGGCTCCACCTTGGTTGAACCACGCAAAAAGCAGAAAGAGGATAGCTAGAACACGCAGAGAGGGGGCAATGATGATGAAGAAAAATAAACACTCAACAGCCCTCACTTAACGCTACACCAGACTAGAAAATAACGCAAAGGGTGGAAGCAGACCCACATAACGTATGCACCATCAGTTGGAGACGAACAAAGTTGACGTAGGCGCAGCTTGAAGACTCCACGCAGAGACACACCACCAAACCACCAACGCCAGAGCTACAGTGACGAAAATGAAAACCACGCAAACACCAAAGTGACGTTACAAGCATACCACGCTAACGCAGGAGACTCATCATCAGGGGCACATCGTCACCAGGGGAGGAGCGCTAGCAGACACACATCAGGGGGAGGCGCAAAAAAAATTTACGCAGAGAGGGAGACCCGAAAACTCATTGATTCTCTGATTTATTATTTGATTTCTTCTAATGTTAGTTGTTGACTTTAATGCTTGTGGTTTTCAACCAATCATGATTGAGTAGTTTCCTCAAATTTTCAGGGTTGGGCTGAAACTTTTAGCTAATTTTTTTGTGGATTAAATCTTGGTTGATTTATAAATATGAATTTTTGGTTTTGATTTCTCTGATTTGAGATTAATTTTGTTAGTATTGTGTTTGGTCAACCATTACTTGACATTAGTTGTTAATTGAAGAACCGATAGGTGAAAATTGATAACGAAACTCTAAACAGGGAACTTATAAATTTCAGATTTAGACATAAA
>JAOTAX010019658.1:0-12170 GCA_025629825.1 Erythroxylum guanchezii
TTTTATGGCAAAGGAAAATTAGAATAAGAGTTTTAAAGATGAGATTAAGATATGCATGATTAAGAGAAATCTAGTAAACTGAGATTATGGAAAATTATGGCAAAAGAAAATTGAGAGTAAAATGGTTGAATTTCCAAATGGGAAATTATATTGTTTTGATTTGTATAAGATTGAATAAAGAGAAAAGGAATGAATAATATGAAAAAGAAAGAAAAAGAAACAAAAAAAATCTATACCGGGTTTTCAGATTTGGTTTTAGTCTTAGGGTTTCCAGCGCGACCCTTTGTTTTGTTAAAAAAGTTTAAGTTCACGGATTTCGGAAATTTGCCTCGGTTCGATTGAACCGTTTGTTTGCTTCGTCTTCGATTTGCTTCCGATTCGTTTCGCTTTGAAATTCGTTCCTTCAATTTTTCGCTTTCGATTTTGTTTCCACAATTTGTTATTCGATTTTTCGATTCAATACTTTCGCTTTGTGTTTCGCTTATGATTTTGCTTTCACTTCATGTTTTCCGATCTGTTCGTTTGGTGCACTTTTCTGTTTTCCGCTTCTCCGGTTGGGATCCAGTTCCCAGGATCAGATCTCAACACTCATCCCAACAAATAGGAGTTCTACACCTCTTACTATACAAAGCCTCATATGGTGCCATTTGAATTCCTAAGTGGTAGGAATTATTATAAGCGAATTCAATTAAAGGCAAATGATCGTCCCATGAGCCTTTGAAATCCATAACACAAGCTCTCAACATTGCCTCCAGTGTTTGGATTGTTCTCTCCGATTGTCCATCAGTTTGTGGATGGAAAGCTATACTAAAATGTAACTTTGTTCTTAAAGCCTCTTACAAATTTTCCCAGAACCTGGAGGTGAACCTAGGATCTCTATCTGAGACTATCAAACTTGGAATCCCATGAAGTCTGATTATCTCATCTATGTATTTCTTGGCCAAAACATTCAAAGAATCCATCTGTTTAATTGGCAAGAAATGTGCGGACTTAGTTAGCCTATCCACAATCACCCATATTGCATCATGCTTCCCGCTAGTTCTTGGCAATCCTATTAAGAAATCCATCGTAATTTTCTCCCATTTCTATTCAGGAATCGAAAAAGGTTTAAGCTTACCTGAAGGTACCTGGTGTTCAGCCTTGACTTGCTGGCACACTAAGCATCTTTTGGCATATTCTACAACTTCTTTCTTCATTACTTTCCACCAGAAATGCTCCTTCAAATCTTTATACATTCTCATACTTCCTGGGTGCATTCTATAAGGCGCATTGTGTGCCTCATCAAGAATCTCTTCTTTCAACTCTTGCATATCAGGAATACATAGTATGTTTCCTACCACCATCAATCCATCTTCCCTTACCTTTATTTCAAAAGATTTATCATTTTTAATCTATTCTTTTAGCCTGCTCGAGTACTCATCCTGTTCTTACAATTCCTTAATCTTCTCATTCAAAACTGGCCTTACTCTAAAGTTAGTCAATATACAATCAGATTCGGCTTGTCTCAATGTCACCCTCAGTTTGACTAATTCCTTCAACAAAGGAAGATACACTGTCTCCACATGTGCCATAGTCGATTTTCTACTCAATGTATCTACTACTACATTAGCTTTCCCCCGGGTGGTAGTCTATCATCAAGTCATAATCTTTAAGCAGCTCTAACCATCTTCTCTGTCTCAAATTCAACTCTTTCTAGCTCATTAGATACTTAAGACTATTGTGGTCTGTAAACACCCTGGTGGTGACTCCATATAAGTAGTGTCTCCATATTTTCATCATAAAGATTATAATAACTAACTCTAAGTCATGTGTAGGATAATTCATCTCATAAGGTTTCAATTGCCTAGAAGCATAGGCAATCACTTTATCTCCTTGCATTAACACACACCCTAATCCCTTCCTCGAGGCATCACTATACATTATATATCCATCATTACTCGGAGGCAAAGTCAAAATCGGTGCATCGTCAATCTGTACTTAAGCTCCTTAAAGCTCTTCTGACACTCATCTATCTATACAAACTTTTGATTTTTCCTTGTCAATTTGATGAGTGGAGCTGCTATTATGGAAAAGCCCTCCACAAACCTCCTATAATGCCCAGCTAAACCCAAGAAACTCCTCACTTCTGCTATATTCTTGGGTGCTTCCCACTTCACCATAGCTTCTATTTTCCTCGGATTCACGTGTACTCCCTACTCTGAAATCATTTGTCCAAGAAAAGTTATTTTCCTTTGCCAAAATTTACATTTGTCGAATTTGGCATACAACTCATTCTTCCTTAATGTCTCCAAAGCAATCCTCAAATACTCTTCATGCTCCTTGTCACTTTTAGAATACACCAAAACATCATCAATAAAGACAATGATAAATTTTGGCCTAAGAAAGGTTTAAAGACTCTATTCATTAAGTCCATAAAAGCTGCAGGGGCATTCGTCAATCCGAAAGGCATAACTAAAAACTCAAAATGTCATACCACGTTTTAAAAGCAATCTGTGACACATCAGACTCCTTTATCCTCAATTGGTGATAACCCGATCTCAAGTCTATCTTGGAGAAGACTTTTACCCCTTGTAATTGATCAAACAAATCATTTATGCATGGGAGCGGATATCTGTTCTTGATAGTGACATGATTTAGCTTCCTGTAATCCACACACATCTTCAATGATCTATGTTTCTTCTTCACAAAAAGGACCGAAGCTCCCTAAGGCGAAGAGCTAGGTCTAATATACCCTTTCTCCAACATCTCTTTCAATTGCTCCTTAAGCTCCTTCAATTCTTCCAGAGCCATTCTATAAGGTCGAATCGATATTGACCTTGTGCTCGGAAGAAGCTTAATGGGAAATTCAATTTCCCTAGGTGATGGTAGTCTTGGTAATTCCTTAGGAAAGACATTCGAGAATTTCATGACCAGGATAGCTGGATAGCTGGTGCTTATCCATTCGATCTCCTTACAGGGTTCACTTTCCTGGCCGCATCAGAACTGCCCACTTCAGTTACTGTCTTATGTCCCACTATTATAGCCCTCCTTGAAGCTTGCATTTGACTTCTCTCATGTCTTGCATTCTGAGGGCACTCTTTTGCCATGTTTCCTTTCTCCTCACAATTGAAGCATGTTGCAGTCAATTGGTAACATTCTCCTATATGAAACCTTCTGCAGTGATCACATTTGGGATGGGTGGCTTATCCCCATCTCCCTTCCTGCTGCCTCCAGTCGTTAAGGCTTGATGTGAGACAATTTTCATCTGTCTAGCCCTGGTTGCTCCACTGCTCCTCTCCTCAGACTGTGCAGGGAAAGTCTCGGCACTCTTCTCTAATATCTGAGCATCGACTCCCCTTTTAAACTATTCTCTTCCTTTCCTCTTTCCATCGCACTCTTGATGTTCTCCACATTTTCCACTCTCAATGCTGCTTCAACCAGCTGTTGGAAGTCGCAAAAATTCTGTGCCACCACTTTCTCTCTGATGGCCAAGTGTAGTCCTACTTCAAACCTTCAACACTTAGCTACTTCGCTCATTATTAACTCAGCTGCATATCGGGCCAATTGTGTAAATCGACGCTCATATTCGTTCACCGTCATCTTCCTCTGGGTGGGGCTCAAAAACTCTCTCTGCTTCTGCTGGATGTACACGTCAGACAAATACTTCTTCTTACAAACATTCAGGAAGTCCTTCCATGCCAACATGGTGGCTTTATCTGACTTCCTGAGACACTCTCCCACTAATGCATAGCATCCCCTTATAGGAAACGCGCAGCATATTCAACCTTCTCACCATCTTCACAATCCATCTGCTCCAATATCCATTCTGTCTTTCTCAGCCATGTCTCAGCTTCCTCGGGATCAATGGTCTCGTAAAAGTTCACTGCTCTATACTTCCTCACCTTGTCGAACTACTTCCCCTTTTTAACTGGGGCCGGAGCAAAAGATTGTGGCATCTGTCTCATAGCCTGGACAAATGCTTGAGTGAAGGATTGGAACATCCTCGAATCCAAGGTAGGCACTTGTTCTGGCAAAACACGTGACTCCCTCGTCTGTGATTGAGAGGGCCCACTACCATGCCCTACAGAAGCCTTAGCATCTGCTAGGGCTCTAGACCCATCAGTGCTTTCCTCTCTTGGTGGAGGGTCAGGTGCAACCGATCCTTGCAAAACTCCTTGTGTCCTTTTACGAGGTGGCATTTCACTCCTTCAATAGAAACACTAACGATTAGCTTACATTTTATTTTAATCCTAGTTCCTACATATATGTATGATATGCATGTCATTTAATGCAATCAATCAATTTACAATGCAACCAATTTATCACATATCACAATAATGCATAGCACAACGTATTCTAAGCCTAGGACTCTTTAAAGCCTAAGGTCTGATACCATAAGATGTTGAACCCCGTTTCTGGAGCCCAACTATCTGGAGTCATAAACCGTGAGCTGGTTTCCTAGTAGGGTTATTTTAATGAACCTTCATTTTCTTTCCATCAATATTTTTGAAATCAACACCAAAGGCTATCACTTTTTTTAGAGAGGTATAAAAATGTGTTAGGAATCTATTGGTTTAAGAATCACTTCATTCGGAGGTCGGGTTATGAAGTTATGGCCAAAAGAATCAAACATGATTGTGTCCTCAACCATATTGTACCTGTTTTAGGATAATTAGTATAACTTTAACTAGAGATGTCTGATTAGGGTCATTTTAGGATGGTCTCGAAGAGGACTTCTAGATCTACAACTTTTGTGCAAAATACGAAGTGAGACTTGGCCTCTAGAAGGGTTAAAATCGTAATTTACTATAGCTATCTTTTGGATGTCCATCTAACGAACATAGATGGGCTTGGGGGTGCTTTCCAGTCCCGAGACGGTCCATTTAATGGACATGAACTGGGCTGGGGGCCTTTTCAGACCCGAGAAGGTTTGTTTAATGGATCTAATGTCCGTCTAACAAACATTTGTGACACCCACACCCTCCAAAGCTTCTCCAATGCTTCCAACATTCATTTTAACATCACTTTCACTCATAATCTTGTCAAATTCACCCCTTCTAATGCAATATCACTTCATATCCATTCAACTACTAAGCACACCTCATTAACTCTTGAATCTCAACTCAAATGATTCCTCACATATAATCTTTCCAACTCTAACATGCTATTTTAATGCTATCAACAATTTGAAATCTCAACCAAGAAGAATATGCACATACACATTCCACTTCCACATCCATCATACTCAACCTCTAAAAATAACATAATCATACACAAAAGGAGCTTCTCAAATTCTCATTCTCATTTCTAAACAAAGTAAATGTTTGAACAAGCTTTACTTACATATCAACATACACATCAAACTTAATACAAAATACAAAAGGATGCTTGATGAGTCAAATTATTCTTAGATGATTTTGGGTTGAATTGAAATTAATTTGACTTATTTCTATAAGGATTTGAAGCTTTATTTGGTCAATTCTCTCACATTTCAACTTTGTTGCTTAATAGGTACAAATGGATAGATTGTGGGGGGGGGGGGGTGGTGAAAGGCATAACTTTTCTTGTGGATGTTGGATTAAGGTCATTCAAGGATGCTTGCAAAGAGGACTCCAAGCTCTACAACTTCTGTGAAGACTCCGAGGAGGGATTCCATTTACTAAAGGGCCAAAAGTGCAAAAATTGTGAATAGGAGAATGCCCGTTTAGCAGACATTCATGTCTGTTTAACGGACATCGCCTGAAAAATGCGCTTCCAGACTCGAGAATGTCCGTTTAATGGACATCGCCTAGAAAAACACAGTTCCAAACCCAAGAATGTAACGAACATTGGCGGCCCAAACACGATCTGCTCTCCCCAGTTTAGTCGAAACTAGGTTTCTTTGGACCCAAGACATTATAAATACTCATTTTGAAGACCTAATTAAGGGGCTGAACACTGAAAATGAGGTTACCACTTAAGGAGGCACAAATTAAGAGGAAGATAGGAAGTTTTAGGGATTGGCATCAAGGATTGGAGACAGTACTGTCTTGTTTTCTTCCTATAGTCTCTCTCTACTCTCTCTTAAATGTTGAGCATCTTTATGAGTCTAACTTTTAGTATCATGTTCTGGAACTAAACCTCATTTAGGGAGAGGGATGTAGCCTACTTGGGGATTGATTTGTATATTGTGGATGATTGAGTGTTGAATGAAAGTTTTTAAGTTATGCTTATCTCTCTTGTATTTCATTGTTGTCTCTATGCTTGATCTCTATAGATGCAATCTTAGGAATCATATTATGTACTAAGAGGTGAAATATGGTTTATGCTCTAGGAAGATGAACACCTTAGGCTTAGAGATAGAGATATCCTAAGCTAATGTGATAACTTGTGGTTGCTTGTTCTTCATGGATTTAACTAGTTAGTTTGTACATTGAGAGATGGTAATCAACTAGTTAGATACACTTGTATGCTTTGAGAAAAGATATGGGCAAAGTTGTGCAACTATTTTCATAACCTAACATTCAATCAATTTCATAATGTATGAATCAATCTTTTGAGTTGGTGAACCCTAAACCCTAATTTCAAATCTTCGATTTATCCTTATTTGCTATTTTTTAGTATTTACAATTTACTGTATACTAAACTCCAATCATCTTTTAAAGTTTATGGTCGATTTCATTCAAATAATTAGAATTAATTTGGTAGTGAATGATTTAGTCCTTCAGGGAGACGACCTTGGAATACTTAATGTGTGGGTACTAGGAACGACTCTGTGCGCTTGCAGATTTTGTTGACCAAGTTTTTGGCGTCATTTTTGGGGACTAGTTTATAATTGCTATCATTAAGTCTAGTTATTATTTTGACTTCTTTAATTATTACCTTGTGCTTTCTTCCAACATTGAATTTTGAACCCTTGATCTTTGTTTGATTTTAGGAGTTGTATGCACTTAAGGCATTCAAGAAGTTTGAATAACGAACCTCTTGTTGAATTTAATCCTGAATTGAATGGACTTGTCAAAGGAACAACGCTCAAAGAAGAAGAGAGATGGCCAATAATAACCAAATTTTGAATCTGTATAAAGAACAAGATATGGGGAATGAGCAATTCCATAGGGAAAATCAAGCTGAGCTGGTTGTTGTCAACCCTGCAGTAAGAAGAATTCGAGATTATCATATGCCATTTATTGCAAGGAACCCCTCTTACATTAGATTAACTACAGCAGCACTGAATTATGAACTGAAGTAGATTCATTTGTCTATGCTGGCGTAATTTAATGGGATGCTTAGTGAAGATGCTCTAGCCTTCATGAGAGATTTCTATGCGACAGTTCAAACTCTTCCTTTGTGTGGACTGTCTGAGGATGAGTTGAGGCTAAGGTGTTTTCCTTATTGCATGAAGGGATTGGCAAGAAATTGGTTGTTGAGTTTAGAGGTGGGCTCTATTGATACTTGGGAGAAGGTTATGAAGCCTTTTATGATGAAGTGGTACCCATCCCACAAAACTCTTGAACTCCGAAAGATGATACATTGGTTCTTGCAAAAGGACGGAGAAAAATTTCATGAAGCATGGGAATGATTTAATGATCTTCTTAATCAATGTCCGCACCATCTATTTGACATGTACTCGTTGACTCAGTTCTTCTACTATGGTCTCACCGATCATAACCAAACTCTGGTGGAATTGAATGTTGGGGGGAATATTAGTGACCTGAATTCCCACGAATTGTGGAATATTTTCAAGAAAGTTGCAGAGAACTCACATTGTAAGGTAATTAGGAGCAAGGTTGTTACTCTGAATGAAGTGGGTTCCAAATCTGACATGGCCTACCAAGTTGTTGAGATTAATAAGAAGTTGAACTTGTTAATGAGCGACAACAAGTCTAGTAAAGATCCTTGTACTCTTTGTGGTAGATTTGGGCATACAACAGCGAGCTGTATGAACATTAAGGCAACATTGACAGAGGAAGAGGTGAACTATGTGAACAATGGTAAACAAGGTTAGAGACTTGATCCTTTCTCAAACACTTACAATGAAGGTTGGAAATTCCATCCGAATTTCTCATGGAAAAATCAAGGGGTTGTAAAACCAATGGGACCACTAGGTTCCAACCACCATCAAATCAGCAGTTATCATCCCCTTCATCTTCTGCACCACAACAATTCCCTTCCCCGTGGGAGAAAAAGGTAGATCGGCTTGAGGATATGTTTTCTCAACTTATGAGCAAGATGGATCAGAGTGCCCAAGCCAGCTCTCAAACAATGAACAGAATGGAGCAGAATATTTAGTCAAATCAAGCAGCTATTAGAAATTTAGAAGTGCAAATCAGTCAAGTGGCAAAAGAAGTGAGTGAAAGAGGTAAAAGGAAGCTGCCTAGCAATACCCATGTGAACCCGAAACAAGATTGTATGGCAGTTGTTCTAGAAAGTGGTAAAGTGATAGAAGGTGTGGTCACTGAAAAGAAGGAAGCTAAGGATGTTGAAAGTAAAAATGTGGGTGAAGGGGAGGAACCAAAAGAAATCACACAAAAGAAAGAATCGTCACCAAGTTCAGACTTTACCTTTGTACCACCCATACCATACCCTCAAAGGGTAAAGAAGAAGAATGATGATTCTAAATTCCAAAATTTTCTTGACCTTTTCAAGAAAATCCAAATCAATATCCCTCCTACAGAAGCTCTTGCGGAGATTCCTGTATACACCAAGTTTTTGAAGGAAATCATCTCCAACAAAAAGAAGCTTGACAACTTCGCTATAGTAGCCTTAACTGAGGAGTGTAGTTCTATTCTACAAAATAAACTACCCCCTAAGTTAAAGGATCCAGGGAGTTTCACTATACCTTGTCACTTTGGCGAATCTAATATTTTTCAATGCTTATATGACCTAGGTGGAAGCATTAACCTTATTCCTTTGTCTTTATATAACAGGTTGGGAATTGGTGAACTCAAACCAACTACAATTTCATTGCAGCTTGCTGATAGATCAATTCGATATCCTATTGGTATAGTTGAGGATTTACTGGTAAAAGTTGGTAAGCTTATAATTCCAACTGATTTTGTTATGTTTGAGATGGAGTTTGACATGTAGGTTCCCATAATTTTAGGAAGACCATTCTTAGCCACTGGTGGAGCATTGATTGATGTCTCAGATGGTAAGCTAACTTTGCAGGTAGGTGATGAAAAAGAGGTATTTAACATTTTTAAGGTTTTAAGGGGTCCCTTTTTTGATGAAGTCACCTATAGGATAGATGTAATTGATTCTCTTACATTTGAATCTATTCCTGAATTGACGTGTGATGATGCTTTGGAAGCATGCCTAACCTTAGGAACATAAAAGAATGAGTTGGATGATGAGTTAGTGGACTACGCTTACAGATTGCAAGGCAATGGTTCTAGGTATAGACCCCAAATTGAAGAATTGGGTCCTCCTAAACCTAAATTATTATCCTCCATATTGATCCCACTGAACCATGAACTTAAACAACGTCCAATTCATTTGAGATATGCATTCTTGGGAGAAGCAAATACAAATCTAGTTATCACTTCTTCTTCTTTGGACTCCTCTCAAGAGGAGAAGTTGTTAAAGGTGTAGCATGAACATAAATTGGCTATTGCTTGGAATATTGCTGACATAAAGGGGATTAGTCCTTCTATTCGTGTTCACAAGATTCTAATGGAAGAAAACCACAAACCTAGTGTGGAAAGTCAAATGAGGCTCAATCCTAATATGAAGGAAGTTGTGCGATTTGAGGTACTTAAATTACTTGATGCGGGAATTATCTATCCTATTTTTGATAGCTCTTGGATAAGTTCTATGCAGGTAGTGCCCAAGAAGGGTGGCATAACTGTTGTTTCAAATGATAGGAATGAATTAATTTCCACTAGGGTTGTGACAGGGTGGAGGGTGTGTATAAATTATAGAAAATTGAATGCAACAACTAGGAAAGATCACTTCCCTTTTCCCTTTATAGATCAAATGTTAGAAAGATTAACGGGGCATGAGTATTACTATTTTTTAGATGGTTATTCAGGTTATAACCAAATTCTGATAGCCTCGGAGGATTAGGAGAAAACCACCTTCACGTGTCCCTATGGTACATTTGCGTATTGTAGGATGCCCTTTGGTTTGTGCAACACTTCTGCCACTTTCCAATGCTGCATGATGTCCATATTCTCCGACATGGTGGAGAATATAATTGAGGTATTTATGGCTAATTTCTCTACTTTTGGTTCTTCTTTTGATGCATGTCTATTCAATCCAAAACAGGTTCTACAAAGGTGTGAAGAAACCAATCTTGTGCTAAATTGACAAAAGTGTCACTTCATGGTACAAGAAGGAATTGTCCTAGGCCATAAAATTTCCAACAATGGATTTGAGATGGATCAAAAAAAAATAGAGGTCATCAACAAGTTGCCATCTCCCAATTCGGTTAGAGCGATAAGGAGTTTTCTTGGACACGCTGGGTTCTACCGCAGATTCATTAAGGATTTTTCCAAAATCTCTCAACTGTTATGTGCTTTATTGCAAAAGGAAGTTCCTTATGAATTTATTGATGAATGTCTTTGTGCTTTTAACAGGTTGAAGAAGGAACTCACCTCAGCCCCGATAATGGCCGCACCAAATTGGAATCTCCCTTTTGAGCTAATGTGTGATGCTAGTGACTATGCACTTGGGGCTGTATTAGGGCAAAAACAAGATAAGAAATTACATGTCATTTATTACACTAGCAAAGTTCTGAATGATGTTCAAATTAACTATGCTACTATAGAGAAAGAATTGCTAGCAATAGTTTTTGCATTAGATAAATTTAGGTCTTATCTTGTTAGGTCAAAAGTCATTGTTTATACTAACCATTCTACTTTAAAATATTTGCTTACAAAAAAAGATGCAAAACCAAGACTGATCAAATGGATTTTACTCTTATAGGAATTTGACTTGGAAATTGGTTGGAAAATTCAGTAGCTGACCATCTTTCGAGACTGGAACAAGGAGACAAGCTGGGAGAGGAACCAATTAATGATACCTTCCCTGATGAGAATCAGTGGTCTGTTAAGGACAACATCCCTTGGTTTGCTGATTATGTCAATTTTTTGGTGTCAGACATTATTCCTGCTGATTATTCATATTATAGTAGAAAGAAATTCTTATTTGAGGTAAGAAACTATTTTTGGGAAGATTCGTTGTTCTTTAAGAGAAGTGCCGACGGGGTGATTAGGAGATGTGTACTTGATGAAGAGATGCGATCAGTTCTGCATCATTTTCATGCATCCCTATATAGAGGACACCATAGGGCCAACAAAACAGCAGCAAAGGTTTTAGAATCCGGACTCTATTGGCCGAATCTCTTTAAGGATGCTAGGACTTTCATCATGACTTGTGACAAGTGTCAGAGAACTGGAAATATTGGTAGAAAGCACGAGATGCCTTAATCAGGAATTCTAGAAGTAGAACTATTTAATGTATGGGGCCTGGACTTCATGGGACCATTTCCAGTATCCTTCAAAAATGAATACATCCATGTGGCAGTTGACTATGTGTCTAAGTCGGTGGAAGCCACAGCTCTGTCAAACAGCACTGGAGCTAGTGTAGTCAAATTTGTCAAGAAGCACATATTCTCAAGGTTTGGTGTTTCAAGAGCTATAATAAGTAACAATGGGGTACATTTTCAGAACCATCAGTTTAAATCTCTATTGTCAAAATATGGGTGTCATTTTAAGTTTGGAACCACCTACCACCCTTAGACTAGCGGGCAAGTTGAGGTATCTAACCAAAAAATCAAGCAGATTTGAAGAAAACTGTTAATACCTCAAGAAAGGATTAGGCATTGAAGCTTGACGACGCTCTATGGGCATATAAGACAACATACAAAACTCCCTTAGGGATGTCTCCTTATAGGTTAGTTTTTGGAAAATCTTGCCATCTTCTAGTTGAAATTGAGCTCAAGGTGTTATGGGCAATCCGGAAGTTGAATTTTGATCTCAAGAAAGCTGGACAAAGGAGACTAATTGAGTTGAATGAGCTAGATGAATTTCTCCTTGATGCTCTTGAGAATGCTCGCATATTGATCGCGGCTTGTCGTTCGATCCTAGAATCGATCCTTAGAAACTGGTCAAAAATATTAAATTCCAAAGATTGCAGTATAAGATGCAACCTCGGGTCGTTTCACTTAATTGGAACCGACGAAAAAGGTTTTAAGCTAGCCTATAGTCGAA
>JAOTAX010019668.1:0-12169 GCA_025629825.1 Erythroxylum guanchezii
ATTTCTATTCTAATGTTTGGTTTGGAAATATAAACTTGGAATAAGAAAGGAATAAGTAACAAAAAGACCAAAATGTCTTTATCATTATTATTATTATTATTATTATTATTATTCTTATTGTTATTATTATTATTATTATTATTATTATTATTATTATTAATTTTATTATTCTTATTATTATTAATCATTCTTATTATTATTAATTATTATTATTATTATTATTAATGATTATTATTATAAATTTTCTACTTATTATTATTATTATTATTATTCTTAATTTTATCAATTAATTTTATTATTAAATTCCTTATTATTATTAAATTTCTTCTTCTTCTATTTTATTATTAATACATCGAAAGATAAAATTGCCTTAGATAAGAATAGGTTTTCTTAGAATAGATAAAGATAGGTAGGGATCAGTATTAGTTATTCCTCAAACTTGCATAATATATATTCTTGATGATTAGTTATTATGTGTTTGTTTCAAACCAAACACAGGTTTAAGGAATGGAATAGGAATATGCTAGGAATAGAATAGCTATTCCGTTGAACAAAACAGGCCATTATAAGAAAGAGAAGGACTTCTCTATGTGAGATCTTTTATTCGTATCCTAACTGCCAAAGTTTTCAATTGAGGGTCACATTCTCGATAAGTTTTAATAGAGCTATATTATTTTTGATAACCTCCTCGTAGTTCTTCTTAGGCCTTCCTTATTTTCTTTTACAATTTCTAAGTACAAACTTCTCGTATTGGCTAAAAGCCCAAATTGGGGCTTAACTTTTTTGAGTTTGATCATTTAAGGACTTAAACTTGAAACCTACTCAATGAATGGTTAAATTTTCACGAGTCTGCTCAATTTAAGACTTTTTTGGATAGAAATTAGGACGTGTTTACATGTGTCGTTACATGCAAGTCAATTAGTGTTTAGATGCCACATTAATAGACCTAATTTGTTGCCGAGAGTAGGTGGAATTTAAGAAAAAATTAATTAATTTTGTTTAAATTTCGACTTAAACGAAAAACTCTTCAACTCTAAAATCAACGATTTTTATGAACATATGTTTCGCCCTCTTTTTCTTCCCTCGGTTGTGCCTTCACTCCAATCCTTGGATGCATCATCACTTAATGCGTGTGCCTTCACTCCAATCTCACTTGTGCCTTCTTGGTAGTGTGAGTGTAAGATCTCTCTTTTGCGTTGGAGGTGAATGTGTAGTAAGCTTTTTGGAGATCTGAAACATACATGTGCTATGATTGAAGACCGAAGTAGGTAATGAGTCATGCTCCCTTCTAATTTTTGCATATAAATTTATGATGTTTTAATATTCACTTTATTCCTTTGCCCTAACAATGTTACATTTACGTAAATTATTTTATCTTCTTTAAATGGGTTTGATTATTAGATTGAATAGTGTGTAGACGATAATTGTTTTCATGTACAATTCTACTATACATTTGTATATAGGATATGATAAAGTTTTCTCTTCCCGATGTACTTGACATTGTATGTAGGATATGATTTGTGTCACTTGGTTTAGCTTCGTTGGTGGTTATCCATGTTTTGTTATTCTCTATGCGTTAGGTTCAAGATAAAGTATGACATTTATGGAAGAGATGCAGATTATTAGGAGTAAACAAATTCAGTTCTGTAGATATCATTTGGTTGTCAGTGGGTGCACAATCAACATTACAACATTGTATTGTAATACTTGAGAATGAGCTCAAGTAGTAGTTCTTCAAGATAATGAGGTTGATTAGAGGATTCAGTTTGTTGCTTTCTTGGTTGTGATTTTGTGTTAGGTTGGAATTTTTGAAATTTTCAACTTTGGCTATAGAGGGATGCATTCTAAGCTTGATATGAGACCATAAAAGCTGATTTCTTCAACTTACCCAGTTGAATAGGACTATGACGGAGAGGCTAAATATTGTTACTGTAACTTGAAAGCACCTAGATGGACTTTATGGACTGATGAAAATCCAAAAAGAAGGTTTTATGGTTGTCGACTATTTCTGGTAATTTTGGTACTTTTTATGTTGTTTTAGCTAAATATGTTCATATATTTCATTAACGAATTGTTGCTTTTTCTTTGATGTTAGAGTGAAAATGTTTGCGGATTTATGAATGGCATAATCAAATATTTTGTCCAAGAGCAAGATAGATTATTTTAGAGCTGAAAAATATAGAGAAGATGCTATATCGTTAAAACAATCTATTGAAGGTGGAAGTGACAGAGTTAAGAAAGAATGCAGTAGATGTTTTTAAGCTGAAAGGATTGTAGAAAATTTGAAGTTGAAGAATGAGTTAGTTGCCACGAGGACAAGTTATGAATCACATTTAGCAAAGTGTTGGAAATGGTTTGCCTGTTTAAGCTTGTGTTTAGTAGTTTTGCTTATGTTTGTTAGTCTAAATAATGAAAGAAAAAAGGCAATAGTTGTACCTTTATAGCCTTACTTGGAAATGGTTTGATGTACTAGAACAACGTGTAAATGTTCTTCACCTAACCTGATGTTGGAAAGTGCAAAGTGTTATAAGTTGTAACATCTATTGTATTACTAATTTGATGTTCTATGCTAAATAGGTTTGATGTTTTATGTACTAGCCTAAAAATATTTGATGTACTAGCCTAAAGATGTTTGATGTTTTAACATTTGGTAAGGAAGATTAGTGACAAAATAGGATCTTTAATCAATGGAGGTGGAGTATTCGTTAGTAGTCAAAAGGAGTTAAAAGAGGTAGCAATTGACAACTCTAGAAAATGTTATCCGTATTTTACCTCCATTCCAATGATTAGCACAACTGTTAAGTTATTTTATAAGTCATCAAAATTATTGATGAGTAGACAAAGATGTTTAATATACCTATAATTCCAACTGAGACTATATTAGTAATGTACATATTGTACCATTCATGAGTTTCAACGAAAATGAAAAAACCTAAAAGAAATGCAAAGCACACTGATTGGAAAATAAAGGAAATTAACACTTTACTACAAAAAAAGCTGATAATCTCTTTCCATCTATAGACTTTAAACTTTCCCTAAAAAATACAAAACATTGCGGATAACTACTTTGTCAATATTAAGGTTTGGGACTACACTTAGTCTAATTTCTCTTTGTGTGTATGTTTGAATGGATACAAAGATTCATTTCGATGTGGAATGGTGGCTGGGATGATGTTTTGGTGTTATTTTAGTGTTACCTTGCATAGAATTGGTTGAATATGACAAGAGAGTATCATGCAGTGGAATTTTGTCTAGGGTTTGTTGAACCAGTCACATTGTTTGGGTCATAACTCAGCCTATAGAACTCTAAATTAGGTTATTTTAGTTGCATATGAAAAATAAGACATAGAACTAGAAATATCTAGAAGAGACTCTAACTTAATTATGTCTTTATGATATTAGAAATTGAGATTGAAAATGGTGACCTGATGTTGCTCCTGTTTTTGAACAAATTTTGATATTTTGTCTATGCCTCATGTTTTAGAGGTCCAAATGGCTTGATTTTTAGTTATTTGGAAACTAGAGAGATAAGAGAACTAATTTTCAATAGACTCAAAAATATAAATTCAAACGTTTTCTATATGAAAGTTTTTGAACAACTAGAGGTATGAATTTTAGGCAGGGGATATGACGGGATGGAAATTCCATTATTTTGAGTTTATTTGATTTCCTTTTTTTACCGAATCATATCCAAACCTTTTTGAATGTGTATGAAACTTTTAAAAAGCCTAGAAATAAATAAAATAGGACTTACCTTATGTGAATTGGGTGATTGAATGGAATTTAAGATTGAGCATAATGCATACTAAAGAAAATTTACATATACTTAAATAATGTGTATGCACATTTATCATTCATATGTGTATGGTATGATTATACAAGTGTGATTTTGATACCATTCTAATAGTGGTCAGTTATGACTCGCATGTATGAACACAAATACGGATTTTATGGCTTGAAATTTTTATCATATGATTTGTTAATATATGAATTGTGAAATTGGCAAATGATTAAAGGAAATGTTATAGTGCTTGTGTTATTGGCTTAGTGTTGGATAGATAAGCATGCCTATAGGGTTATAGTGCATCTAATACAGTTTTGACACCAATGGTGTCTTCATTTAGAGACTATAGTGTCTCCATAGTTTGATACCTTCAGTTATCCACATTTTGATACCTTCAGGTATCTATAGTTCGATACCTTCAGGTATCCACAGTTTGATATCTTCAGATATCCACAACTCCTGTTATCCACAATAACGGGAATGTGCAGGCCTAAAACAGAAAGTAAAGTAAGTAGTTACAAATAAGAAATACAGCATGCCAATATAAATAATTGGTAGATGAGCATTTACATTTGTATTGATAATTTGTATCAATGAGTGTTGAATATCAATGTTTGGTTCATGAATACGAATTTACGGTATATGAATAACATATTGAAGCATGTTTCGCTTTCAAGCTTAGAACGAGTGTTAATCCGTGTGGGTCCCAGTCATGGGAGTGAGGTACAAGGAACATTTGCAAGGACCAAAGCCAACAATTAGGAGAAAAAGTACCTTTGGAATGTGTCTTTTAGTTAAAGACGATTGTTCATGTAATGAAGGAAGGAAATTGTATGTTTTCTTTTGGATTATCATATTAATCTAAAGATGTATTACTACTTTTAAATGATAATGTTAAGTGATGTGAAATTTTTTAATATGTATATGTATAACACTGAATAGAAAGATGTGTGATGAGAGTCCCCATAAATGAATAGAAATCTATGTCATGAATGTATGTATAAGAATTTAGGTGCTATGTGTGTAAGTGATTGTAGGTTCCGTATAGGGTGTGTTATATTAATCACTTTTAATATGTCTCTTACCATTACATTCCTGACCTTATCTCTTCTAGTAAGGTTACAAATCCAACAGAGCTTCCTCATCTTCGTCACTATTAATTTTATGACTATGCACCTATTTGATGGGCCAACACTCTGCCCTATAGTGCATGGTTGGCCTAATCACTAAATGATAAAATTTACCTTTGAGCTTGAGTGATATCTTCTTATTATATACAACTTCTAATAAATTTCTCCATTTAAGTCACCCTAATTTGATATGGTGAACTATGCCTTCATCAATCTCCTTATTGCTTTGGATGATATATCCTAGATACTTGGAACACTCTTTTGTATTATAACTTTTGAATCAATCTTTACCTCTATATCGAAAGCCAACCTATGGCCCGTAAAATAACATTCTAAGTATTCAATCTTATCCCTACTCAATTTAAAGCCTTTAAACTCTAATGTATACCTCTAAAGTTTTAGCTTGACATTGACACCCTCTTTTGTCTCATCCATTAAAACAATGTCATCAACAAACAATATACATTAAGGCACATCCCCTTAGATATTCATGGTGAGCTCATCCATCACTGCTGCAAACAAAGAGAGGCTCAATAAGGAGCCTTAGTGTAGTCCAATATCGATAGAAAAATATTGCATATCTCCTCGTATCATATTTACTATAGTCTTTACACCTTAATACATATCCTTAATAACCCATATATAGATCCTAGGAACTCCCTTAAATTTTAAAAACTTCCATATAATTTCCCTAATTGCCTTATCATAGGCCTTCTTTAAGTCATTAAAAGTTATGTGTGGGTTGCATTGTCTTTCCGTACAATATTCCATTAATCTTCGAAGGAGATGTAAATCTTCTATCGTGGACCTTCTTGATATGAAACCAAACTGGTTTTCCAATGTAGGTGCATCATTTCTCACTCTCTTCTCAATCACTTTCTCCCGTGAATTGAAGGTGTGACTAAGTAGTTTGATGCCTCTATAGTTTTTACAACTTAGAATTTCTCCTTTGTTCTTGTATAAACGAATTAACATACTAAGTCTCCACTCATCTAGCATTTTGGCGGACTTAAATATTAATTAAAATGCTTAGCTAGCCAAGTAAGACCCTCTTCGCTTAGGCTCTTCCATACCTCTATGGGTATCTCATCAGGCCCTACTGCCTTTCCATTCTTCATCTCCCTCAAAGCTCTTTTAATTTTTTCCCTTTTTATTTCCATTAATAAGCAAAGTTATGATGCCTCTCATAAGTTGTTGTTAGGTTCTAATCATACATCTCATACATAATATATATCAAATATACGCAGCAGAAATTAAACAGAACCTCAAAAACTAGATCTACTTATGCATATAGATATAGAAACACAAAAACATAAAATGTAAGATGTTTACATACCTTTCTGATGATCTCCTTCGTTCTTTAATCTTCTCTGCGTTATGTTGTTGTAAACTACAACGATCAACGCAAACCGTCTCGAATAAAAGTCCACACGAAGATAGAAGGATGAAACCTCACTAGAAGATGGCTAGAATTCTTTCTTTGTGCTAGCAAAAACAACAACTTTTGAGAGAGTTAAAGAGAAAAAGTGTGTGTGTAAGAAGAAGAACCTTTCTTTTACTTTTCTTGTGTCTTACACAAGATACACGAAAATCATTTTAATTTTTTGCACCATTTGGCCTTCCATAACCCCCATCACTAATGGAAAGTTATGGGAAGTTAATGGTCATGAATAACATGCATTAATGGAAGTTATGAGAAATTAATGACTATGAATAAGATGCATTAATGGAAGTTATGGGAAGTTAATGACCATGAATAGCATGCATTAATGGAAGCCAGCAACACTTATTACTAATCCATTCCATGCAACGTTTTCTACCACGATCACATCGCGATACAATCTTGAAACACTCTCTCATATCTTGAATCACCATTCAACACCATTTTACTCATCCTTTGAATCTCCTATGTGTGTGACCCGTGAGGTTCCTAGCATAATTACACATAATAGGAATCTCATTATCATGTTCTCAATATGATTTCCTCCATGTTATATTTTGTATCAAAGACTTCATTAAATCAATTTAAGATCAACATCAAATCCATAAATGTATGAACATCAAAATGATGAAAAATACCTTTATTAATAACTGATAAAGGTGATTGCCTTTAGAGCACTTATCTAACAAACTTCCACTTGCACTAAAGACAATCACCTTGATATCTAATACCATAGGCGTGTACATATGACACAAAACTCTTTTAGGAAATAGGCTTAGTCAACGAATCAGCTATATTCTGATCGGGGGGAACTCTCTCTATCTTGATAGCATTTCTACCAATGATCTCTCTAATCAAATGGTAGTGCCTGAGTACATGTTTGTACTTTTGATGAAATCTCTGTTTTTTCTCCTGTGCTATAGTCCCATTCTTGTGTTGGCCCCTAATTTTTTTTTTTACTATAAGCATGACTAGATGTATTTTGGGGACTTGCTAGACTTGTCATGTTGGAATTGATTAGCATGTTATGTGAGTAAGACTTTATGACATGAGTTAGTTGAAGTATTAAAGTAGTAAGAGAGTGTGAGGGCAATTTTGGCAAGCCACATAAGTCTAGAAACCATAAGGCATTAAAGGAAGGGCAAGGTGGACTTTTGTAAGTCATTAAGGGTAAAATGGGAAGAAAGAAGTGTTGTTTTCTTCCCAAAGAGGGGGGAAAACGAAAATGGAAAAGAGGGAAGTGAAATAACAAATCAAAGAGAGAGAGAAGAGAGATTTCGGTGGTTGAGAGGAAAAGAAGAGAGTTGAGCTAAGGTTTCTTTTCCTAAGCTTTCTAGAGAGAGATTTGGAGGTTATGTAAGAAGGGAAAAGGGTAGAGAAAGTCAAGAACTTTCTTTTGAACCAAATATTTCTTCTTTTGGTGAAGATCTAAGGTAAGAGCATTTTAATGTTTAGATATTGGAAGGGTTTTGGTTCATGAAACTTAGAAAATGCATGGGTTTAAGTTTTCTAAAACCATTTTATGGAACATACTTTTTGGGTTTCCATTTTAGCAACCCTATTGAAGTTGGAAATTTTTATCCATAAAAAGGGAATCAACAAAGACAAGAGGAGCAAGAGGAGAGGCACATTTGAGCAAGTTATAAGCCAGGACATTCAGGTGGGTTTCACTTTTATAGTTAGGTGATAAGCTAACAAAAGTTGTCTGTCAATAAATGACAGTAATTAATTTTACAACCACCTCATTCATGTGCATTTAATGTTGTCAAGTGCTGCAAGATTTTCCTGCATGCTTATACATGATTTGTGGGATGATACATGGAAAGTTTTTTTTATTAAAATGATTCTTTGAAATGATGCATGTTTATTAAACCATACCTTTGGAGATGGTTTTTAAGATATAACAAGCTTATGAAAAGCAAGTTTTCAAGAGAATGTGCCTTTTTGGGCATTATGCTTACAAGGTTTTGAAATCTATGTTTCATGTGGGTTTGTGGTAGTCCCTCAAGAAATTACGACTACATAGGACCATTTCATTGAAAATGTGTAGTGCATCATGCTTCGGACTTACCCAAGCCATTTGATGTGTTTATGTGTTCATGACAAGTTGGTTAGAGTAATGCATTCATGATTCGCATTTACATGAATTTCTGCATTGAAAATGTTTTTAAAAAAATTCCTTTGTTTGTTACAAACTGTAAAATTATTACCCACGGGCTTTAAGCTCACCCCCACTTTGCTCCCCATAAGCAGGTGCTGAGCAAGAGATTGAATAGTCAAGGGCCAAGGCATCACTCCACTTTTGAAATATTGTTGTATTTTTAAGCTAATCTCGTAAACCAAGGCTTTAGTTGCATTTTGAGAAATGATTGTTTTACAAAGTGTGTATTTTGAATTATGTTGTAAGGTGGCTCGAAATGCCCACTAAAGCGTTGAAGAACACTTATTTTGATGCGAATGAAATACAGATACATTATGTTTGATTATGGCTTTTCAAGTTCCGACATTGCTTGTTCAATTTTTTCATAAGAGTAGGAATAGTATTCTGCATTCAAGGGAAAATCTAGAATGATCTAGGTGGAACTGGTAAAAATTGTCTTTTTGGAAGCTGTAGATGGTCATTCCAGCTTTCCAACGATATAAAGTTTGTAAGTTTTGGATATCGTAGTGGAAAGTTATGATAATTTAAATTTGTGTTGCGGCATAGGGTGAAATTTCGGGACAGCTACTTTGTTTTGAAATTTTTAACCCTTATAGAGGCAAAAATCGTTTATGAGGTCTCCATGGAAGTTGTAGGTCTAAAAATCTTCTTTAAAACGGTCTAAGAATGACCATAATTTGATATTTGTGGTGAAACTTATGCCCTTTTTATTGCTTCATCTTAGTTTTGCTTCCGAATTAGTATGACGTTAGCATCGTCTTAGTATGACGTCAGCATCGTCTTAGTTTTGTTCCGTCTTAGTTTTGTTTCGTCTTAGTTTTGCTTCGTCTTAGTTACTATTCATCGTCTTAGTTACTATTCATCGTTTTAGTTTGACCATTTTAGTTTGACCTTTTATGAGACGCTTCGTCTTAGTTTTGCTTCCATCTTAGTATGACGTCAGCATCGTCTTAGTATAATGTCAGCATCATCTTAGTTTTGCTTCGTCTTAATTACTATTCATTGTCTTAATTACTATTCATCATCTTAGTTTGACCTTCTGTAAGACACTTCGTCTTAGTTTTGCTTCCGTCTTAGTATGACGCCAACGTCTTCTTTATGTGACGTCAGCATCGTCTTAGTTTTTTTCCATCTTAGTTTTGCTTCCGTCTTAGTATGATGTCAGCATCGTCTTAGTATGACGTCAGCTTCGTCTTAGTTACTGTTCATCGTCTTAGTTACTGTTCATCATCTTAGTTACTGTTCATACCCATCGTCTTAGTTACTATTCATCTTCTATCTTCTGTTCCATTTTTGACCCTTCAGATGATAGAATTTGTCTTTGCGGTCTTCATAAGATTTGTAGCTCTTGAAGTCTTCTTTCCAACCATCTAAAGAACACTTTAATTCGATATCTGTAAGGAATGTTATGGCAATTTTTCCAACCTTGTATCGTCCGATGATGTCACTTTCGTCTCAAAATGACATCATATTGTCTGTTCTATTTTTGACCCTTTAGATGATAGAATTTGTCTTTGAGATCTCCATAAAATTTGTAGATCTCGATGTTCTTTTTCAATTAGTCCAAAAATGAACTCAGTTTGAATCCTATAGTGAAAGTTATAGAAATCGCACCAGGATAGGAATGAATTGTTTGAGAGTATAATCATGTTTGACTCTTTCGGGCATAACTTCCTCATCTGACCTCCAAATGAAGTGATTCTTGAAACAATGGATTCCTAACATCGTTGCTACCTCTCCATGAAAATTGGTATCTTTTGGGAGCTTATTTGAATATGTTTTATAGAGAGAAAGTGAGGGGTCGGTTGAGAGAGCATGATTGGGGTATGTACATGCTTTAGCTTTTTAAGTATATCTTGAGCTGTAGAGCTCCGATTGAGATGATTCTTGCTTCAAAACAGACTAGAGATTTATAGTTGAGATTTCTTTAAAGAAGTTGAATAGAAAGTTTGGTTTGCAGTTTTCCAAAATCTGCTCTGAATTAGGAGAAATGAGTTTGATTATGGTGATTGTTTTGTAAGGGCACGCCAATGAACAAATTGAGGGAGAGGAAATTTTTGGGATGTTGTGAGAATGAGAATGAATTGATGATGGCTAATGAGGGTTAATGAAATATCCCTACAATGGAACCCACTCATGCAAGTATGACTCCGGATAGTTGGGCTCCGAAATCGGCATCCAACAACATTTATTCCAAAACACTTAGTGATTAATGTTATGAAATGCTTAAGACATGTACTTTACTTTCTATTTGGTTTTTTGGAAACGAGGGAGGTAAAGTGAGTTGAAAGCATTATATTTGAACCATCTTCTTCAGATTCACACTCACTTGTCTTTATGGAGCAAGAAAAAGAAGATTAACAGAACAAGAGATAAGAAAAAGCATAAAAATGAATAACATGTGAGGCATTGGGGCATTAACTCAAGGCCGTACAACCAAATTGTCATGGGCGTGAGACACCTCTCACGTACATGACACTTGTCTAGCTCATCTGAACCCTAAGTTTTTACTATAAAAATAGCATTATACAACGACAGACAATATGTGTTGGGCCCCGATTTTTTTTCTTTGGTCAATAAGTTGTCTAATTCTATTTTGAGGTTTAATTTGAGAATTTTACTTGAGGTTGGCATAAATCGAGGATTTTATTGCTTAAGTTATGATTATTAAATGAAGAAATTAGTGAAATTAGATTTATTGTGAATTATTATTTTATGATGCATTGTAAGTATTACAAAGAATTAGAGCTTGTATGGATTTGAGAAGTTAAATTGAAGGAGCAATTAGGAAGTTAAATATGTTTATAAGGCTTTAGGTTTTTAAAGTGGGCTTTTAGTCCTTGATCTATCTTTTAAATGGAAGAGTAAATGAAGTAATGAAGCAAATGGGCTAGGGTCCATTTGGTTACAATTCAAAAGAGAATGAATGAAGAAGGAAAGAAGCCTTTGGGCTAGAGCCCATTTAGGTTGAAATGAGATGAGAATTAAAGGAAGTAGGTTTTATTTAAATGAAAGAAGCATAAGGAAGTGAGTTAGGGGGATGAGGTGTCGTATTTTTACCATTAGTTAAGTTAAAAAAGGTGAAGTTTTTCTAGAACACTCACGAAACTAGCTAAGAAAGAAGAGAAGTGCGTGAGTGTTTAAAGAAGAGAAGAGAAGGTGATGGTCGGCTAGTGGAGAAGAAGGAGAAGAGAAAGAAAAGTTTGGGTCTTTGTGTCTTATACAAGAAGAAAGTGCAAAAGGAAGAGTTACTCCACCATTGGAAGGGAAAGAAGATTGCGTGGGTCTCTCAAAAAGGTAAGAAAATCCGAAATTTATGGTTGATTTCTTAGAGTTTTGTTTTTCTTCATGCTTCACTTTGATGGTTGGAAGAGTTCTAGAGAGATTCATGAAGGAATGGTTTCATCTTTCATTGAAGCTAAAAATCTGGTTTGCGTGGGTTTCATATAAGCATGAAGAATTTCGAAATTTGTTGATTATTTAGATGAGTTTTGATGTTAATGGTTAGGTTAAAGTATAGGTAAGGTGATGTTGCATGACTTTCAAGTTTTTCCCATTCTTGGAACATTCCAGCACTTGATCTTTTGTTAAATTGTGACTTTTGTTATTCCTAAGATGGGATTTTGCTTAGTTTGGAGAGGGATTATAGTTGT